>JBBBDQ010001222.1:1682500-1717500 GCA_037127315.1 Ascarosepion bandense
TGTATCCTCTTTTTGTGCAGTGTTCCTTCAAGACGTACACGATCATGACCCTCCACATCTCCCTGTCTCTTGTACCTCTTAATAATTATTGTTTTGGTATTTCTTTTCTTTGCCATGTAGGAAGAGACATATAAGATAACATCCAGTATACTTTTTTTGGTTTCCAACGAAATTTTCCGATGAGTAAATTGCAGATCAGACTTGAAATGTTTTCATGTTCTTTTAAATGTTGCGTTATCAAGCTAGACTTCAAAATAGTTAAGGTCAGCCGTTTTCATAAACCATTAGTTTTTTACCGATTGAATTATGTGTACGTCTCAGAAATATGCACATCATTTGCAAAAAATTAGTCGTAGGCTTTCGGAAGGAACAACCATCTGGACAAAACCTAAATCCTATAGCGAACATTTCAGGAAAAAATGAAGACCTATCTTTGCAATCAACTTTAAGTTTCGCGGATAAACTACTTATCTGGGTCCGAAAAATCTATTTTTATAGAACATTTACGTAGAGCGAAAGTGTTCGATGAAAATAGATTTTTAAATGAGTTAAATTGTATTCATTTTTTGTGTTTATTATATGTAAATTTGTGTATTCATTCTTATTATTTCACCGACTACTCAAAGAAGTGCATTGTACGCCTCCAAAAAACATAATAAAAACTGAACTAAAATAACTTGTTAGACAATTTAATGAACACACTCACACACACACACACACACTATATATATATATATATATATATATATATATATATAGTGTGTTAAGTTCTGATAAGGTTTAGCACTATGATTTTTGTTTTCTTCAGTACTTTTACTGATAAAAATAATTTGACAGGCAGGTTTTGTATCGTAAGTGCTCGGATTGGGTTAGAGACAGAGCGTTATTAGTGTCCTCACGAAACTTCGAAGGATCAAAAAACTTAGTCCTGACGAATGACGACGTCATAACGGTGTCCTCACGAAACTTCGAAGTCGGCATGAACCTGGTCAGTTAAGTGACAAGGTTCTATGCATTAATTATATATATATATATATATATATATATATATATATATATGGGTACTATTAAATATACATACAGGTATACATTCAAGTCTACGAACATATAGAAAAAATGTTATACCGGTGTTAATAAAACAGTGCTGAATGTGCTATTTTTAATTTATGAAGAGCATAATTTAAACAGACAAAAATTACATGAAAAGTCATTTTTTTTAAATTAAAAGATTGAAAAATATTAAAATTTTGGAAGATGTAGTCAAAAAGAAGCATTCGTAATTAGTATTAAATATTTATGGAGTAAGGAAATGAAGAAAGGGAAAAGGTGAGAAAGAAAGTGAGAAAGAATGAAAGTGAAAAAGAAAAAAAAATTCCAATCTTTTAAATTGTCAGTTTATAATATGCACCTGATGATTACGTAGTGCATGAAATTCCGTGTTGTGCAATCGACGTAGGTTAATATGTATATTCATTAATATATATATATTTATTAATATCTATATATTTATGAAAATAAGTGTAAAGTAGTAGGCTACGCATTTTGCTTTCTTTAGATAGGCTTTTCCTTTTCAGAATGGAAGATATCTTGGTGAGTGTATTGTCTGATTAATAATATATATATATATTTATATTTGTGTGTGTATGCGTGTATTTATCTATCTCACGCGATTTATATGTGCCTGTATATATATATATATATATATATAGAGAGAGAGAGAGAGAGAGAGATTGGAATAGCTGTGTACGCACAGTTTACTTGCAATATTCGGATCAAGCTTGTTTTCTCATTTTCATCTTTACTAGTTGGCTATATTCTTATTCTTATATTCTGCAGACCACCTGGTAGTCACCATGCAGTATTGATTCCTATATCCACACTGTCAGAATCTATAAATGCTCTATCTCGTATTCTGAAATTTATCCCCGCTATAAATTAACCTATCGCCCGGTTCACAAACCACCCACGTCTATTGAATGGGTGAAGAGGCTCATACCTTGTTTCCTGTTTAGGATGTGATTTCCGGCTTTCTCTTTTCCAATCTTTTCACTCTTACGTAGCCCCCTGCACATCAGTGGCGTTACCGCCTTGCTCGAGGTGATATGATTTAAAAAAATATTTGAAATAGAAGTCACATTCTAATTTTTACGTTATAAATAGACGCAATACACACGGTTAAAGTAAAATAAACCGTCTATCCACTGTAACTTTTGAAGTAATACATTTCAGGATTAAATATAAGACGTACTAATTCATATATATATATATATATATATATATTGATTGTTTAATTACTTAGTTTCTGGTCATAATAAGGTTTGACCAGTGCACATTTCTATTAAAAAGTGTTCAATACAATTATATTATAGAACTTTTGAATATTTTCCATTTGTAAACGAGTTATTACTACCATGAATGGTGTCTTCAGGCGGTTTGTTATTGCAAATCGCCTGAAGACACCACTCATGGTAGAAATCTAGGTCGCGTAATAACTCGTTTATATATGGAATATATATATATAGGGAATAGACTATTTGATTTTTGGGTTTGAAGAAGCAGTTTGTAATTTTCAGAACTGCTGAAATAACATCAGGATTTATAACCGTTTAATTGTGTTGAGTTTTCTAATATATATATATATATATATATATATAGATATAGTGGATCGAGGCAGAAGATAATTTTCTAAACATATATTTTTAAATATAACAGACAATGAATGTCTGTTATATTTAATTATGAGCCGTTGTAAACATCGTATTTTGGTTTTAATATCATGTGAAAATAAAGACAAAAATTGTTCAACATTTTGATATTTTTTATTATTATGCTGACTTTAAACTTTTGGCTCACATGAAACATCTTCAGAGAGGTTACAGGGACAGTAACATAAAAACATCCACCAGCAAAGATGAGTGTATCTTGTGTTGACATAAAACATTGGTATGCAACGATAACAGTCACCGAATAGCAGACACAGTTCATAGATTTGTAATGCGGTTCTATGACGTTACACCGCGTGAGAGACCTCTTATTTTGCTAGAATCATTGCACCTGAGAAGTGAGTTCGATCCTCACTTTCGGTCTTGTGCCACATATAAACAGAGCTTAGAAAATCACCATAATAATCAAGGGAGTTGCAGTCTGGGGAATTAGGTGGCCAGATGTAAAGAGTGATGTGGTTGCAAAAATTATCTATTTATCTATCTGTCTGTCTGCTTTCCCTAAAGATGCAGGGAATATAGTCGGTTCATTGTACTGCGGCAGTAAGTAACTTTTATTGGGTGAACATTAATATAAAAAAACGAACTAAACGTATTTCAAACAAATTTTTGATCTGAATACATGGCACATTATTTTCATTGAGAATAGCGATAGAAGATTTTCAGTGGTCAGGAAACATAGCCGCCTCATCTAACAGGAAAATGTTGTCATATATTAAACAGAAATGCATTGCTGATAAAGATACCGTAGATCCATGATGCGTTAGGAACAAATGGTTTGTAAGGATTCCGGAAGTACTACAAACGTTACTCAAAATATGCGACTATTATATGTATGATGTAAATTCATGACTGGTAGTTTACTATGTAGCAGCATTAATAATACTAGTACTATATAAATTCATTTTATAATTAGTTTCGTTAGGCCTGTTTTTTCGCATATCAACACATTGGGTTATTTAATGCCGGAATTTAATTTTCTTGGGTGCATTAGTAATTTCTTTTACAAAAATGTATTGATAGTATATATATTTTTTAAAATAAAAATGTAATGCTGGTATTTTTTTAACAGTTTGCTGGTTTTTGTTTATTTTTTTAATTTTTACAAAAATGTATAGCGGGTATTTTTTATTGATACAAATTTTACTAATTAACCCATAGCTGGTGGGAGAATAAGTATATTCATAGCTTTTCCTAGGCTATTTGCGCTTAAGTGAATATAAAAAATCTGGTTGGGATTGGAACTCGGCTCTCCAATTTCTAACTGCAAACTGATATACATTACACCATCGGCATATTCAAGTTTGCAGTTCATGTATTCCTTGCGGTCATCCATTATGGTACCGACCAGGCTCAACGTTGCTTAACTTCTCACTGCTATTTTTTTTTGCAAACTATTTACACTAGCTTGTTAGGTAGGGTATTCGTTTTTCTAATCTCTCTCTCTTGCCTTCAATCTGTCCTGTGATTGTCAGATTTTCTAAGCCCCCTTTCCACCTTATGTGCGCTAGAAATTTGAATCGTCTCTTTCTGGTTCTAATTAGGTTTCCTTTTTATTTGTATATTCTATAAAATTTTGACCTTGCTTACATGTTTAGTTCATGCTATTTTCAGCGTCCTTTTGCAGAATCACATTTCTGTTGCCTCAAGTTCCTTCATCATTTGTAAGGTGACTGTCCAGAATTCACTGGCACTTAAGAGGAATGATATTACATAATTGCCCAGTTCGCTTTTCTTTGTTTCTAACGAAATGTTATAAAAGTAAAAATAGAAATAGATTGTGAAAGATGACTGTATAGAAATGTTATAGAAATGAAAAAGAAAGAGAAAGAAGAAAGATTTTGGGACATCGGAATCAATATTGCATGTGACTGCCAGTTTCACACCTAAATGCAATCGTTAGACGAATGTTTAAATCAAATCACTCAGAAGCGGGAAGTCAGTCAGTATGCAATCTTGGTTCTTGTGTCATTGTTTGTATCTGAAAAGTACCTACCACCGAAAATAAACACTATTCTATTGTCATCAATAAAATTATAACACACACACACACACACGCACACACACACACACACACACACACACATATATATATATATATATATATAATGAAAATAAATTGGACGAATTTACAAATCCATTAGTGATAATTTATCTCATGAATATTTTTTTAAATATTCAAATCCTTAGAACAAATTTCTTACAAAAATGCATGGGTTTCATCTAGCCGGAAGAAATTGTGAGGAGTAGAGGAAGAAGGAAAATATTTTATTGATGGGAGAGGGAGTTAGACATACAATGCTAATTTGAAAACGCGGATGTCATATTTAGAATGATGCATTTCCTTCCGAGACGATAAGATGACCTTGGATTGACCTTTAAGTTAAACATTTTCCAGTACAGGACAGTAAATTTAGGGGCTGTATTTTAACTAGAAGAATTGATTTACTAGATTTTTGTATTAATTTTGACGGCAATGATGATATCTTCATCTTATAAATATAATCTTTTCGGTTTCATGACAATAATATTACTATCAAGTATGATAACAATGTTTAAAATAATAACAAAATAAAAAATAAAAAAATATAATTTAGAAAATAAAATAGTAATACATATAGGTACCTCCAATATTTCTGCATAAATTTTCGATATCTTAAATTTAAAATGAAATTTTTAAAATGAAAACGCATTCTTAAAGATTTCATTTTAGATTTAATTAAAAGCATAATGATTAAATTTATTATTTCCATTAAAAAATTCTAGGGTATTTTAGATAGAAATTACGTAGATTGGAATGTCACATTTAATTTTGATTTCTTAAAATTTTCTTAAAAGCGACCCTTTTCTTAATTTTAAGAAATTTGTTAACAAACAAAACTTCATCGATTTTAAAAATATTTCAAAAGATTTCTGACAATTTATTATAGGAAAATTAGAAAATTGAAAATTAAATTAATCTGATTTTAAAGAAATATTACTTACTTAGAACATAAAAAAGTAAAATACAAACAATTATTAACGATTGATCGTGTTCATCTGATCCAACGTTTGACGGACTGTTGAATGACGAAGCGATGACAGCTGCTATGCATGACAATAACAGTTTTCATAAATTTAAGGGAAGGGACAAAACTCTTAAATTCCGTAACCTTTGCATAATTATGGCTATTTTAGTCAACCATATATGAAAATAAGTGACGTATTAAGTAAATAAAGAATTATTTAAAAAATAGATGGCTTCACTACGTTTAATAATCTTTTCAATTTTGGACTCGTAAATTTCTTTTCCACTTAATTATTATATCACATCCAAGGAAAACCCCAAGAGATCATTTTACACGATTTTAATCTATTATAAATTATTATAACTAAAATGTAAAAAAATTGAAAAATTTTTGTAAAAATTCATTATTCATCAAAAGATTTTTATGTTTTTGGACAATAATGTCTTTAATATTACTTATTTACAAAAGCATTAAAAAACTTTTCTAATTAAATCATGTCATTGTTTTATTGTATTTATTATTTTTCATTTCGGAGCAGATTTTCATTTATATAGCACTAATTTGAAAAAAAAATAGGTGATTTATAATCTCCAAAAACTCCTACTTTTAACACCCCCCCCCCCCAAAAAAAAACAAAGAAATTTGAGGGAAAAAGTGTTTTGAGCAAAATTTCATGAAATTAAGTGTGTGTGTGTGTGTGTGTGTGTGTGTGTGTGTGTGTGGAGGGGTAAAAAACAAAATTACCAAAATTTAAAAAAACAGATTTCAAAAATAATTCTATTAATTTATGAATAAGTGCTGAAAATTTCATTAAAATCAAGCAGTTATTTGATTTTTACAAGAATTTACAAATAAATGTGTTTTCAACGGAAAAACGCGCAAAAATGTCAATGTTAAATGTTAGAGAAAGTGATGACGTAAACAAAAGAAGATTTTAACCAAAATTTCGAACGTGTTAGAATGATTGAAAAATTTCAAAAATATACTAATATTAAAAGTTTTTGATTTTTCCTATTAAAAATAATATAAACATTTTGATAGAAAAAGTTCATTTTTATTACGTTTGCGACCTTTTTTATTTATACTATACTGTTTTAGCGATTTTTATTGGAGGTACCTGTATATATATATATATATATATATATATATATATTAGATACCTCCAGTATTTTTTATATCTAAATTTGAAATTGAATTTCTCAAAATGAAAAGTTTTCTTGAAACTTTTATTTTAGTCTTAATTGAAAGGTAAATGACTTAATTCACTATTTCCAGTAAGCAAAATACTCTGGTTTATTTCAATCAGAAATTATATTGATTCTAATATAATAGTCTGATATTCTTTTTGAATTTTTGAATTTTGCTGACATTTTTGAACGATCATCACATTTGTTTATTCTCGGTTTTAAAAATGTTGCAAAAATAAAATGTACATCTGTGAAACATTATTTTTAGAAAATTAGCAAATTTTATGTTAAATTAATCTGATTTACACAAGTATTATTTCATAGCGTGAAACTTAGAATAAAACTATTTCTTAATCACAGATTTTAACTTTTTGACATGTTCGTCATATATCAAACGTGTTGACAGGTCCGAGATTAAAGATAAGATAAAAGTTTATGGCGTTCACAAGTGACAAAATTGTACATTTTTTCGGGTATGGGAGAGAACACTGACCTTTTAATTTTTTACATAGAAATTATCATAGCAAAAAAAACTTCAAATACACACAAAAAATTAAATTATTTGAAAAATATGAAGACCAAACAATTTGTATTAAACTTTCAATTTTCGATAGGAATTATTAACTTAAGAATCTAACCGCAACAAATCTTTGAAGTATTTTTAAAATATCTTTGAAACTTTATAAATTATTATAATGAAAAAAATGAAAATTCTTTTAAAATTTTATTAGTAATCGAATTTTTTTCTTTAGACTATAATTTCCTTAATTTTATTATTTATTCATGTAATTAAAAGCTTAGCAATTTGAATAATATCAGAGTTTTCTTGCAGATTTTTGGATGCAAAGGCCAAATTTAAATAAAAGGTGATTTATATTCCCCAATGAGTCTTGTGTTTAATTAATAAAACCATAGACAGCAAAAAAATCAAATTTATTAAGATTTTATGGATTTACTTGGAGGGAGGGTAACAGAGGTAAAAAATATTTTTACCAAGATTTTGAAAAATAATAATTTGAAATTTAATTACTTTCGTTTTTGCGAGAATTTCTAAATTAATGTGTTTGTCACCGGAAAAAAGTGGTTGATATACTCATTAAGTTTTCCATTGTAAACAGTTATAACGTTTTGGTTACCCGCTAATTCAAATCAAAATAAGATTTGCTACCAAAATTTCGAACATGTTAGAAGGAATTAAATTTCTTTTTTTTAAATAATTAACAATTACTTTGATCAGTCCTCTTAATAATAATATAAACATTTTGATGGAAAAAATTCGTTTTTATTTAGTTTTGGGGCCTTTTTTATTCATACTATGCTGTTTTTTTTAGAAATGTTTTAACAATTTAGTGGAGGTACCTTATATATATATATATATATATATATATATATATATATATATATATATATATAATTGCGTGTTTGGGCAGCAATCCCTCTTTTATGCAAGTTTCATTAAACACGACTGACAAGGTACTGTCATTTTTACAGGTTTTATTTAATTTTTCTCGGATTATTATAATTTTCTTCTTTTCTGAACGTCAATTATTGAATTAAACTGAATCAATGGATTCTTTTATGTATGTATATAGAGCTCTAGGAATGTATTATTTTACAAAGACGGTCAGCACATTGTGGCCATGTTCATAGTTGTTATCATTGAGTATTAGCTTTTTCTTTTTATTAATAATGTTTACATCCACATGTAAAATGTTTAACAAATGGTTAAAATATAAGGAATAATTATTAAGAAAAATCTAAGACTAAATAATATAAAACATTCCTGTACTTCGAGATACATACATAAAACAAAAGTAAAAATCCAATCACACTGGATAAATGTGTAGGCGAAAGCAGGTAGACATGCAGGACATTTGGTTAATTTCTACATAATCTCTGTCCAGAAACAAGAAAATCATAAGAACACACACACACACACACACACACACACACACACACACACACACACAAAAATATAAATAAAAATAAAAAACTCAATACCTTGTCAGTGCTTTTTTCTGTTAAATGAGCTGGCTATAATTCCTGACCACTTCATCTAACATCTATCGCTATTCTCAATGAAATTATTGTGCCATGTATTCGGATCGTAAAATTGTTTGACATTCTTTGAGTTTATTTTTTTTTATATTAACTTTCATCCAATAAAAGCCCCTTACTGCACGCAGTAGAATGAACCGACTATTTTTAACAATAGATCAGATATATGAGTTCCACGAGGGGTTTGGTAAGGAACATGGGACCCAATAGATGTTCAAATTCTTTTCAAATATTCGTAAATTTTTGCAATAACATACGGTAGTTGGCTGATTGCAAAGGTTTGTTAACTTTGAAGAAATTTAAAAGATACTTGTTGGTTTCAATATACATTAGGAATGATTACACAAATACCCCTCTCCCCAAACTTTTAAATAAAACATACAGATGCATGCTGGAATTTCCTCCAAGTTACTCTCGGTCTCATCTGACTTAGTTCTGCTGGTTTTTGTCTTAATGCCAGAAAGCTGCGATCCCTTGTCTCTATATAAAATAAAAATATTCTGCCAACACCATTCTAAGTGGTTGAACTTTTTGCCTTATTATTGTTGTTTTGCCTTGCGTATACTGTTTGCTCAATATTATTTATTCCTGGTCTTTTCTTTTCTTTCTCATGTTATTGTTTATTGAAAACTTTGTGTATTCTGTTTTTTGGGCATTTCTGTCAATTATATTGAATGACCAATTACTCTACAACACTTCTAAGATTTCGTGAACATTATGCAACAGATTTCGCGAGATCTTCTAGATCTAATTATAGATGTATATATGCATGAGAAGGCATTTGAAAACTTTAAGAGAGAATGAAAGTATATCATTGCAACTGAAATTATCAATAAAGTCAGTTTTGAACTTTTTCACTTGCTTTTTTCGGTGTTAGCTAAGAATTTTTCAAGTTCGCAATTTAGGGTTATGCCCAATAATAGTAGCAGTTGGAAAAGGAAAAACCTACCTAAGTAAAACTATCTAGTTACATTTGGAATAAAAAAATGACGATGATTTAATTCTGTGGAAGTGACATGAATTAAATTGATTATTTGCCAGGGAAATTGTAATTTTTTAAAAATTGATGTTGACCCTGTACAAGATTTGAGATCCTCTCGAAGCAAAGTGTTAAAGAAAAATAGGCACTGTTTATAGCGATATGTGGGGGAAGATAACGATAATCTTTGACTTGAACAGGTTAATATTGTATTTATCGTAGGAAAAAACTGCTCGGATGAAACTTACATCTGAACAGTGTAATACGAAGAAAATGGTGGTGGTTCGCTACAATGTGCGTGGCATGGTTAGTCTTAGGCATGAAGGTTAGAAATAGTGGAACTAAGGAATGTAAATCGTCTGAGAACTTTATAAAAATAAATAGAGATAGAGTAGCGAGTTGCTTGCGATGTTTCATCTGTAAGAAAAAAGAAGTAGGATGTAACATAATTTGTCACCCAAAAGGACGCGAAAATGCTTTTGGACTCTACCGAGGAAGGAGTAGTGATAGGTTTGCAATGTTACGCCTCTGGTAAATAGGTTACAGGGTGAAAAATATCCATAAGAAGATTTAGAATAATTTGGTTTCGATCAAGGCTGTTAAATGGCAATTGAACTGCTATATCTGAGATGTAATAACAATAATTTATTTTTTAATCTAATCTTAACTCATATTATTCATGTTGAACATTATACATTGATAATTTTTAAATAAAATTAATCTTATAGTTATGCACTAAAATAGAAATTATTAATCAACTCTCGTTTATTTACATTACCAATTCGCATGTGTTCGAAGTAAAAGATGAGAATAAAAGAGCAAAGAAAATAAATGGAGATCTCGGTTTCATTTCAGTATAAAAGTATCGCAATTGGCAATCCATTGTAGTATCTAAATGTATGCCCAAGTCGCACAAAGTATGACAAGTTTGCGTTTATATGGAATTTGGAAACCTTTCAAAAATAGTTCATGCCTCATCGGTACTTCTTCTCTGGTGGTACCTCATTCGTTTTCTTCCTGATAGAGAGATACAACATGGGGTGAGGACTCCTGGGACTCATAATATTATCACTGAAATCCCCGACCAGGCTTCAGCCACTGTATGGGATACAAAATTTCTTCATGATTTCGATATATGCACAGACCAGACACGATCATATATGAAAAAAAGAAGCAAAACACTGTTAAGAAATTTATGTATAAAAGGAATTACATAGAAGGAAAAGAATAAGAAATCAGGCAGAGACTGTTGCATTCTAAATACGAAGAAATGGTAACCATAATAGGTATGAGTTTTTGGAATGGCACCAATATTTTTCTGAGATGAGTTATTGTAACTAATTATATTATTTGGACTGTTGTCCTCATCTTTGTTGTCGCCAGCAACACATGGCTCAATGGATAAAAGCGTTGGTTGAAATAATCTAGAGACTTGAACCAAAGAGTTGTGAGTTCAATATCTGGCCACAGCAGAGGTGAACAGAAACTTGGAAAGTTGGGTTTAAGGGAAATAACTGAAACTGAGATATCTGGAAGAGGCATGGCATGTGGAACTAAAATAACACGAAATATTGAACGAAATAAAGGGTTCAAAATTCCAATCACCGGTAGAAGGTCGGAGCGTACAATGTTCGAAGCTCGTAAATATGACAACGAAGATGAGGACAACAGTCCGAACAATGTATACATACCAGTTCTAAAATTGCATCAATACTTGAAGAATTAGTAACAGATGTATCTATACGTTTGGTCAATTAGAAGTATTCCAGTATTTAATGCTAGCGATTTAGGAACTTGTTGTCACTCAACACTTCAGAGACACCAAACGAAATTTGTGTGTATAACATTAATGCTACTGCTACTACTATAAATAATAATACTATTCCTAATAGTAGTAGTAGTGGTAAATTGATAAATGAATAAGTAAATAAATTCGACACATGTGCGAAACATTACGCGTTAAAATCTCGCGAATTATCGTGTGATCACTGACGCGGTTAATGCTCTGCTCTTGTGTTACAGTTTTTAACTGAGAAATTAGCATTTATATAAACACACACACATACATGCACGCAAACACTCTAGGTGAAGTAAAAGAAGTTCATCTATCTATCTATCTATCTATCTATCTATCTATCTATCTACACACACACACACACACACACACACATATATATATATATATTACACACACTCGCACACGTGTAATTGAACGCAATCTTGCACAAACATACGAAAAAATATACGCATCATGTGACTTAAATAGATACAAACTTTCTTTGTTTCTTTTCCTCGATTAAAAAAATAAATTGCCGATTTCAGAAAAATCATTTTCAGTCAGGAATGATTTTAGCAATAAAAACATCCAGCAATTATTTATTTTGTATAAAATTGCTAGTTTTCGTTTCAAACAAATATTGTAATATTTCAAAAAGATAGGAAATTGTTTTTCTCTGTTACATGGAAAGCCCCTTATAACTTCATGTAAGGTAAAATGAACTAAAAACATCGTCTAACACTTACTTGACTTGCCTGCAAAATGTCTGTCTTGTTTTTGTAAAATGCTGATCAAGATTACCCACTTTTTTATCCAAATTTCAATTCAGTTTGTAAGTTATCTCAACAAATTGCTCACTCTAGCAGTACTTAAATATACTGATCCACTAGTTAGAAAATTGGGATCATTTTTTGGTGGGGAAGGTTTTGTGTATTAGCGTTTATTTGATTTCCTGAAGGCATATATGTCAGAATCGACAAAGATTGATTTGGTTATCATTTTAAAAGTAAGGTCTTGTACATAATGAGATAACAGGAAATCAACAGTTAACTTTTTACAGAGTTGGATGTACTTGTTATTTACAAATATAGACTTTGAAACTGTGCTTACATTATTGATATCTGTACATATTATTTTCATTTTCTTAATTTTTAATATTTCAAGAATTTGTCCGAAGCGTATACATGCGGGGATAATAACTATTTATCTAAAAGGAAAAATAACAAGCGTGTTCTTTTTTTTTTTTCCTAAATATTTGTTCCTTAATTAGAAATGTCTCTATGTGTTTGTCCTTTTCTGCAAATAAAGGTTTGTTTCCGTACGCAAAATATCGAAGTCCAGATAACTCTGTAAAAAACCACGGCTCGATTTCACATTGCATCAATAATATGAAGCAGATCCCAATCAAAAAGGATATTTTGCAATTCTGAAGTTCTTATGAAGGCTAATCTATAAAAATTATTTTCCCAAAATCTGTCTTATTGTCATAGTATGAATATTCATGTCAACTTCCACGTGCACTGCCTCTTTCGGATGTTTCATTACCAGTTGTCTCCCTTTAACTCAACACCCGAAATTTTATGTTCACCTCTTCTATAACTAGGTATGGAACTCACGAATCTTTGAGTAAAGTCACTGGATTTACCAAAACAGGTTCAATACCTGGCTACAGCAGAGGTGAATAAGAAACTTGAAGAGTTGAGTTAAATGGAGATAAGTGGGAATGAAATATCAGACTGGGCATGGCACGTGGAACTAGAACATTCTACCCCAGTGGACAAAATAGAGGGTTCAGTTCGAAATTCTTATCACCTGAAGAAGGCCGGAGCGTACAACAACAGAAACGTCATGAATACAGCAACGGAGATAACACTGAACAATATAAATACTGTATAGAATTTCACTTATTTTTTATTTTGTGTAAAATAAGAGAGTAAAACAAATCTCTTTTTAAACTATTTTAAAATTATTTTATATTTGAAACGTAATTCATGTATCAGAGTATTTCCGGCATGTAGCATTGTGTCCCAATGTTACTTTTTCTCCATAGATGGGGTAAAAAACATTCTACAAATTTCATTTTTTTTACTTTAACTGCTTAAACTGAACTGATACTAAGAATAGTTACTCGTCATGATTGTAAAGGGCAGCTTAAATAACCGGGTATTTCTTTAATTATTTGGTCGGTATGGGAATTCGAAAAAAAGTTATTACTTTGTGCTCCGCTTTACCCTACTTATTCTTCATTTTTAACAGCACATTTCGGTGTTTTATTCACGTAGCTCTCAATAATTTAATTAGTGAAGCTAAATAGCAATTAAAAGATATTAGTTATCTCGCTAGCTGTTGATATCAAGTCAATTATCGCTGGGAATAGATTAATGTCAAGAAAATTCGAGAGTTCTATTCGCAACGTGAAACAATTATTCCATCAGCTGAGTTCCATCAGCTTTGAAACAATGATTGAACGCTCTTCTATTTGGACAAATCCTACTGAAAATAAAAATAAAAAATAAACACAAGAATCCACAAATATAGTTCACTAAAGGACTGATTAACCTATTTAAATATACTGGCATTTGAGACTAGATGCGATTGGACAAAACAGATTAATAAGTGAATTTTTGCTTTTGTTCTCTATGGGGAAGGATGAAAAATTCATAGGCTGACTATGATGGTTTGGATGAATTAAACTCAACACGTATTAACTGCACTATTTATTTCCAGGTAAATTGACACCTGGTTGTTCAAAGACGACTTCAAAAGTAACAAATAGCGATAAACTTAAAAAATTGACAAAATTTAGCATAGTGGTGTTATCAAGTACCAGTAGAAAAAGTTTCCTTTCCCGGTCCACACTCGACCCACGTCTATTGAACAGGTGAAGAGGCTCATCCTTTGTTTCCTGTTTAGGATGCGGTTTCCGGTTTTCTCTTTTCAAATCTTTTCACTCTTTTGTTTAATTTTTATTTATTTTTTTCTTTCCTTTTTTTTTTTCAATTGGAGTAGGTAGACTAAACTATCGCCCGGTTCACACACCACCCACGTCTATTGAACAGGTGAAGAGGCTCATCCATCGTTTTCTGTTTAGGATGCGGTTTCCGGTTTTCTCTTTTCCAATCTTTTCACTCTTTTCTTTATTTTATTTAAATTAAAGTAGATAGACTAAACTATCGCCCGGTTCACACTCCACCCACGTCTATTGAACAGGTGAAGAGGCTCATCCCTTGTTTCCTGTTTAGGATGCGGTTTCCGGTTTTCTCTTTTCCAATCTAGGTGACACGTCTGACACTTGATTAAACCTGCACCAGGTCGTTCACATCACGGAAAAATGTTTTAGGCAGATTCCAAATGGTTTCTTTGAACATTTATTTAGAAATATCTCTCCCCACCTGTTTCAATGAAAGTCAAGTTCGTTTCATTTGCAGAGAAGAAGATTTCCTGAGATATTTTTGGGTTGTAAAGTGTATTGTTTACTGACCATCTTCAAAAGGGCCACAACATTAATCGAGAGTATTATGCCAACTTGCTGAGACAGATACGAAATGTTATTAAAACCATACTCACAGGAAATCTGAATTAAATGTTCTTGTTTCGTGAGCACACAAGTTTCTTAGTTTCAATGACTGTTGTGTGTGACTGTGGTTTTGAACTGGTTGATCACTATTTTTATTCTCTGAATATGATTTGGCCCTATCATCTGTTCCCAACAGGAATAAAAAAAAAATCACCGAAAATCAGTATAACAGTGATTATGTCATATTTGATGCTGACTTTTTGACCAACAGGATGAAAGCTTCTTCATCAATGGGATTCAAGCGATGCAACACTGATGAAAGAAATGTGTGAACCGCAAAGAGAGACTAAAAATAAATCACATTTGGTTACATTCCATGAGTGTATCTGGTCAGCCTAGTCTATAGATTTTCAGCCAACAGTTTATCGTGGTAGAGGGTTATGTCAAGATGCTGTTTATGTGAATAGGAGAGGAAGATAACGGTTGACACTTGACTTGAACAGACTAAGATTGTAGAGATCTAGGAAACATCCTCTCAAGAGTCTGTTTCACGGGGCATGTTTTGTAAAATGAAGCTGTTTGAGTAGAACTTACTTCCCGCTAATGAATTTAAAAAAAAAATTATATCACCCCGTGCAGGGGGCTACGTGAGAGTGAAAAGATTTGGAAAAGAGAAAGCCGGAAACCACATCCTAAACAGGGAACAAGGGATGAGCCTCTACACCTGTACAATAGACGTGGGTGGAGCTTGAACCGGGCGATTGTTTAGTTTATCTACTCCAATTGAAAAAAAAATGAAAAAAAAATAAAAGAAAAAAGAAAAAGATAAGTGAAAAGATTGGAAAAGAGAAAGCCGGAAACCACACCTTAAACAGGGAACAAGGGATGAGCCTCTACACCTGTACAATAGACGTGGGTGGAGTGTGAACCGGGCAATAGTTTAGTCTATCTACTCCAATTGAAAAAAAAAATGAAAAAGAAAAAAGAAAAAGATAAGTGAAAAGATTGGAAAAGAGAAAGCCGGAGGAAATGTTGTTGGTTTGTTACAATGCAAGTGATATGGCGGGTTTTAGTCGTGAAGGTTAGATCTGTGGTAACAAAAGAAATGTAGTTCTTCAGAGCACTTTCCATGGATGTAGCGATAAAGCAATAAAAGACTGTGTACATTCCACTTGTGAGAGTGGGTGGAAGGCCGAAAATAATTATTAGACAAAAAGACGCATTTAAAGTCTATCAAAACAAAGGTCGAGTTCGAATTCCAGTTGAATATATATTTATATATGTGTGTGTGTGTCTGTAATTTTTTCTCTTAGAATCTATTGAAAGTTAAATTATTTTTATTGAATAATAGATCTTTTGGCTTTCCATCAGCATAGCTGATGCTAACCTCCAGCAGAGCGACTCGTTGCGACTTCTCGGGCTAACATTTTTGGTGCAATGAAGTGGAAAAACTATATTGCGCTAAGTCTGCTACTAAGAAATTTGATTCACAGTGTTGTGCGAGACAAACTTTCTCTCCAGAATATACCTTACACATCTGTAAGCCTACCATTCGTCCATGTTTTGAATATTAGTCCCATATGGTCTGCTATTTACCTTGAGCTCCGTGATAAAATCAAAGAAGAATCAGCAATATTATTGGTCTTGATCTTGAAGCTCAGTTTCACACAAATTTCTACAATCATGAAGTTGCTTTCCTGCGCCTTTTCTATGGTAATTATTTATGGTAATATTTCGTATGTGGTCTTCGCTATGGTACCTAGACTTTATAAATTTAATCACCGTATTAAATAGGCTGTGCGTTGTAATTCGGTGAATATAGGCACGGAACGAGAAACCGGATAGCCGATCTCGAATTCCAGTTGAATTTGTTGCATTCACTTCCGAGCAAGTACCCTTTTGGGAAAGGTATTAATCCGTCTCTTCTCCCTCTAGCTATGTCAAATAGCGGGACAGATTCTATAGCCTTGGTTGGCAACTAGTCTACCGAAGAAAGTAAGGGAAACTCCTAATGTTTGAAAATATTCTACTCCGTCAACTTTATCTCTTTCGAGACATGATCACCGAAGTATGTATCATGTATGGCACTTAACAGACTAGAAAGCCAACGAGGTCCCATCGGTTGAAATTTGAATTGGTTTGATGTAACTGTAAGTTTTATGCTAACCGTTGCTTTTCTTGCTTGTAGAACTTCCCTTCCGGATTCATGCTTTCCAGTCAAATTTAATCTTAAAGAAACTAAATGCAATGTCAGTCGTTCTCTACTCTCATCCTAAATACTTATCTATTGTTCTAGTTCATTTGCAATTGTTATCTTTGCTAATATTTACACACTAAGTAAACCTTTGTATTTTAGAGGATTTACTGCCTTGTTTGGATGAATTCGTTTTATAATTTTATGGATGTCAATGATCGCATTACATGTATTGATCAATCAATATTAGAATTCGAAAGTAGATTTAGACAGCAGAGAAATTTTGTATTTTTCAAGCAATCTTTTAACTCTTTGCCGTAATGATTGTATGAAAGAATGGAAAATGTATTTGAAATTCATAAAAGTGACATTTGTTGATTCTTCTGATGACTTTAATCCGGGTTTTTCTTTTTCCTTTAACCGTTTATCATTTCTCAGTTTTAATTCGATTTCAAATTTTATTTTCGTCCTTCATTTTTTTATTCGGCTTTTTTCTTAAATTGCTTTGCAAATGAAACAACCATGCTTTCTGCATTAAATGCTGATATTTCTTTTCTTTTTTATTTTACGCTCATTCAATTTACTTGGCATAATAAATTGAGATCTTTCAGGTTGCAAAAGTTTTTACAGTAAATGTTTGAATTTCCCGTCATAAGAATGTATGGTGATTTTCTAAGAGTAGCTTAGCTGTGGCACAAGGCCGAATGTATGAAGCATCAAGTGAAGATAGAAATCTCTACTCAGTATTGTTCTAACAAAACAAACTTGATATTTATTACACCACTGCAAAGTGTCCAAAGTGATTTTTAAGCAGGGTTTAGATGTGGTACAAGGCCGAATATGTAGCACTAAGTGAGGATCGAACTACAGTCGTAATTGATCTACCGAAAAAAGATTGCTAAACATTACACCGCATAAAGTGCCCCAGGCCGAAAATATGGGTCAATAAAAGTAGGTCAAACTCTCTAAACAGTAGTAAGTGGTCTGAGACAAGTTTGCTAAGCATTATAACACGTCGAGGTGCCCCAAGATGAAAATGTATGAAACAATTTCTAAACATCAAAATCGATGGCGCGAAAATATCTTCAATTGAACCATATCAAAATATTCTGTTTTTATTTTTGATTGTTTTCAAATTGCATCAAAGTGGGTAATTTACAAGAACATAAACTCCTTTTCATGTGATCTTATAATTATTTTTATTTTCAGAACATAATTTATCTAAATTTATCCAAATGTTTTATTTCTCTAAGCGCTTTCGAATATATTTTTAGCCATTATCAAGGATGAATTTTATTTTAATTTTAACCGAATATGTGATTGTTTTGTGTATGTAAGAATATTATATATTTAAAAAACGGTGAGTACATTGTGGCTGTCTTCATATTAATAAAAAGGAAACGCCAACACCTCACCATGTCAATGTAGGGAGAGAAAAATTGTGAATTTCGTAGAATTTACTGTAATTTCGAAATCTCATCCTTGTCTGAGAAGAATTATTCATAATTTGGAATATACTTTAGAAATGTACAATAAAAAATATATTAACATATAATTTACAAGAGCCCTTAAGAAAAAAATTGACTGAAAATACAAAATTACTATTTAAACCACAATATCAAAAGCATCTCACTATAAGAGAGGTACCATATATCAAATAATTTTCTCCTACCATCAACTTTACATTTTTTAACAAAGGAAATGGAATTTTGAAAGGTTTTAAAAATAAACAAACGCTCACGCGATGTCTAGTCATGCGCGTCACGTGATAAATTTCAACGCACACTCCTTTTTAAAGACACAAAAATAAATTACGTTGCAATCAACATAAAATAACAATATCGGAAACATGACATCCTTGAGAATGGCAAGTAAAGTTGCTGAAAGCGCTTGGAAAGTTAATAATTATGAAACATTTTTACATTTCTTATCTTCAGCAAAAAGGATACATGTAAGAATAGTGGGTAATTAAATCAAAGTTTAAAAAAATCTTTTCGGTCGGTTTTAACGAAACATATATATATATATATATATATATATATATATATATATATATTGATCATTTAAGATTCCGTCTTCACTGAATTACGGTGGTTTCTCGGCAAAGAACTCATTCAGGTGTTTTTATGTCATCCAAAGAATTAAGCTTTTTACCATTGTGATTATTTCGCCAGGACCTGAATAAATGAAAATCCGAATGTCTGGTTAATATGACTCGTGGCGTAACTCATCCCAGCCAAGCTGTAACAATTTTTGTCGGGTCTCCAAAGAAACGAGAGATCTGGCACTATTCTGATAGAAATGAACACATGAACCTGTTTGCCAATTTTGTGAGTTTTTCTTGAATTGCTGCCCTTAATTCGTCCGGTTGAGGGTACGGCTTTTCAGAATCACTTGACTGGTTAATTCGCAGAATTTCATAGTACAAGATTTCTTTTTAATCCCTTCAGATGCACAACATGACTTTCTTAGACCCACATTTAAAATGCCACTTACTTCGAGATCTTTTTTCTGAACATTGTTGTAAACGATCCATTTTCCATCACCTGTAACCATTTTAATGCGTATATACAGTAAATCACAGATAGAAATCCGATCCAAAAGATTCTTTTCACTTAGATGATGTGGTACCCAAACATTGTATCAACCTTCACTAAGTGCTCATTGATAGTGGATTTTGATAAATTTTGTGTTTCTGCCAATTATCGTGTTGTGTAATGTGAGTTATTCGCAATCAATGTCTTGAGTGGGCGAGTCTGACTGAGCGTTTATTTATCAATAGATTGCAATCTTTAACTCTAAACGCTAAGTGAGTTCCTTCCATACAGTTCTGTCAGCTAAAACTTTACACATCACATTTTTTTTGCTCGCTAGGCTATTTTGCCTTTCAGTCAGTTAAGTGCCATACCTGATACACGCTTGGGCGATCATGTCTCGAAAGAGACATGACTAACTGGACAGAAGATTATCCCGCAGTAGGTTGCCATTGCTTTCTGCGGTAGACTGGTTGCCGACCAAGGCTATAGAACCCAATCTGTCCTATTATTCAACCTTTACGGTAAGAAAAAAAAAGATCAAGTGACTAAAATGCACCTTATAATCTCTCTTTTTTATTGGGATACAAAATCAACATGAATTAAGCAATTTCAGACTTTCTTTATAAAATAGTAGTTTGAAGTAAGCTTTAGTCAGAAAGGTAAGCATACTATATCTGTCGATAAATTTGATGTGTTCTAATGTGTTGGAGCCTGAACGACAAAAAGTGGGCATGAATTTTCCGGACAACCTAATATCATAGCCTCCTCCACATGTAAAAGAATTAAAAATTGTGAAAGTTCTAATAGTAGAAATAAGAAATGTCAACACTCATTAACATGAACTATGAACACAGCCACACTGTTCTGGCCGTGTTTGGAAAATAATACATTTTTATAACTTCGGACACATGCACATAAAACTCATACTTTCAGTTAATATTTAAAATAAATAAAAATCGTCTATGATAATAGCTAAAAAATAAAACTGTTTTTTCACACTTTGTGTCTACAAAAGAAACAACTTCTGCAAACACAAGAAAAGATAAATTAAAAACTTAACCGTAGTACATTGTCAGTCGTTCGTCCTTAACAAAACATATCTTAAAGAGGTTTTGCTGCCCAAGTACACTATATATATATATATATATATATATATATATATAATGTAGCCCGACGAAAGAAATTCGAGAAATTAAAAAAGATAACAATAAATTGAAAAACTAAAAAAAGATAATAAATAAACATCTGCTGCCTATATATATATATATATATATATATAGCGCTCGTCTAATGGGAGATGTATTAAGCAGATAATGTTCATTTATCTCTGTGGTTAATTCATAAATAATCTTTACTGATAGACTCATTCTTTCCCTCCCATCAACCCACACAGGAACACATGGATGCATACTACGTGCGAATAATATATTTTTCAGTGATATACTATCTCGGAAATTTACAAGTTTTAGTAAAAGAAGAAAGAAAATCATGCCTATTATTCATAAATCAAAATGCAACCGAAAGCATTAATCAAGTTTTTGCTTCAGTTTGATTGGCCATGTCGTTATCTCTGTACCATCCATGTGTCTCTCAGCTGTGAGGAAACTGAGAAAATGTGGTTGATCGTTTGACAAATAGTGGAATGAAGGGTAAGAAAAAAGTCCATGTGGAAGAGGCAAGGTCTGCATAGAAATAGGCCGACTTAGAAACTTGGTATTGGCTGGTGCTTCGTTGCCAGTACGAGGAAAAATTTAGAACCCTTCCCCCTTTTTTGGAACGGGATTTTTCCCCCGTTTCTGTAAGAGCGGCTGGGGCAGAAAGGTAGAGTTACTTAAAATAGCAAACGAGAAAAGGGTCAGGTTCTGAAAGGACTGCACTCATTAGGACGGTAGATTTGAGGGTGAAATGTGGGTGGGGTTTTGGATTGATGGCTATAGTCAGCAGAAAAGCGAGAAATGTCTTTTATATGGAAGCTGCTAAACCGAGGAATTATGAAGTTAGAGTTGTGCCCGTAATAATGGGAACACTTGGTCCTGTTACAATGTCTAGAACCAAGATTAGTCTAATTATAAATTCTAGTCTAGACAACTGTGATACTAGGGTCTGTGAGTACAAAAAGAAATATGAGGGAATAAGGCAAATGAACGCTACTTAAAAATGGTTTTAAAATGGATAAGATACTTATTTTATTATAGCGTACTAGGTTTGTCATTAAAAGAGACAACCCAACATGCGAAATACAAATTGAAGACCACAATACCAAGCAAATACAAAAATTTTAATATCTAGAAATTATTTCAACAGAGGACGGAAAAATGCGAAACCGAAATTCAAAGATTTATTGGGATAACAAAACCTGCTTTCTAAAAGATAACTAAGTAGTAAGAAACAGAAAACTTTCGTTAGTAACAAAGAAAATATTACTGAACTATTACCCAATATCAATTTCTCTATATAGCATTGAAAATTAAATGAAGAAGAAACTTGAAGCAACAGAAATATGATTCTGCAGAATAACGCGAGAATACCATGAACTAAATTTTAATACTAATTTGCACAAACAATTCTAAAACATCACTTTTAACTTTCGTTTATTAAAAATTGAATTGTATCTCTTCTCTCAAATTTTACTAAGACTTTTGCCTAATCTGATTAATATTTATGAGAGTTTTATGAATATTTATGAGAGTTCGTAAATTCAAACTTTTGAAAGCCGATAATATTTTTGCTCTTGCATATAAATACTTGTTACAAAATAAAATCCTACTGAGGACGCCAAGCGACACAATTAAAGATTTAGCCGGTACAATAACCAATATTGTAACACCATTATTTGTTACGATTAGTTACTAGCATAAAAACGAAGCAAAAGAATAAAGAATAAAAACTGTTGATCTTTGAAAAAAATTTAAAAAAAAACAATCCAACCAAAACAAGTATATGACTAGATTACATATAAAATGTTTATAGAAAATGTTTCTCTATGTGTCTAATACTACTAAAAACTACTAAAACAAAAATGAAATTTCTTATTTCTACACAAAATCATGAAAAATGGACCATTTAATAAATAATCGATGTTTTTCGCCTTTAAAAACAATTTTTATAGACGACAAAAATATGGTTTACCGATGTGGTCTCTTCTTAGTAGCGTTTAGACCTGTCTATTTTCGGAATTTCTGGAAAGCTGTCCTTTCAAAATTAACTAGATTTTACCTTTGAATCTGAGTCTGACAACGCTTTACCCTTCCTAGATATCATTATATACAGATATAATAACGAACTTCAGTTTGTGGTTTACAGAAAATCTCCCAAGAATGACCATAACAATTTTTTCCAACTTGAAACAATTATATATGGAATAAATATAGGATTCTATTTAAGAGAAAGACGTATCTACCGTACCCAATACTTATCCAAGGAAGAAATATACATAAAAATCAATTTCAAATACATCCAATACCTTAGTATGTCACTGGCAAATAAAAAAATATGAAAAATAAGCAGTCAATTAAGTACCATACGTGATACAGGTTTGGGTGATGATATTTCGAAAAAGACATGACTGACCGGGAAGAATTTTCCCGCAGTAGTTTGCCATTACTTTCTAATCAAGATTATAGAACACAATCTGCTCTGCTATTTAATTCATAGATGAAAGGAGAGGAAAGGGATTAATTCCTTTCTCAAGAATATTTGCGCCTAAGTAAATGCAACGACTTCAACTGGAATTAGAAATCATAAAAATATAACATTATTAACAACAATAACAATGACAATATGTTAGACAGAAACAGACACATAAAATTACCTACAAACTCTGTAACGTCCACTAAGAAAAACAATTTATCAAATGCTTTAGTTATACATAGAAATAAATATAACCTCAAATTTGACCGAGGAATGCAGAGAAAGTGCTGCTATCGATCATATTAAAATATAAATGTAAGTCGATTAAATACTGTTTTCATTTCTCTTTTTATTCATATCATTTTATCTCTTCTACTGATACACTCCATCTGAGAACACACACACACACACAAGTATATATATATATATATATATATATATAGATGTGAATAAAAGAGACACGACGAAAACTATACTTAGCCGACGCGTTTCATCCTCTGAGAGGACTTCATCAAGGGAATGTAGGATTTATTATGTTGGACGTGTTTATATATACAGAGGCGAAGATGTCATTGGTTTAACAAGGATTGAAAACTTGAGAACGTTCATGAATGTTCATTAGATGATTGAACAGTTAGACATAGCATGACAAGGGTATAATGTGTTATGAATCAATGTTTGGGGAAAAGTAAAGCGAGTGAGTAATATTCAACCTTTTATAAAAGCCCTGGTGTACATTAGTGAAGGTTATCATCTCACTCAAACGTTGTTCTACCATACATGCTCATCAAATATTTTACAAACTGCTTTTCTCTGACCATCTTTCCCTCTAATTTTCCTGTGAGTATCACATTTTCCAAGCTCCTTTACCTCATTACATGTACCTCTTCCTGATGTTAACATGTTTCGTTTTAGCTTACATTTTCTCTAAAAGCTCGTCGTTCAGCCTATGGTATCCTCAGCATCTTTCTGTAGAATAGTATTTCAGTTGCGTCAAGTTTTTTGTTCATCTTTAAGGGGACTGTCAGCATTCAATGCCATATAGGGTGACATATAATTCAGCTCCTTTTTTGGTTTTTAATTAATTTTTTTTCTTTCTTAATGCTCTGTTTAGGTTTTGGAAAGCTTCTTTTCAAATTCCAGTACGTCTTCCGGTATCAGTGACGAACTTTCCGTCCTCTGACAGGAATTTTTGCAAGTGTTTGATTTTTGTATCCCCAGTTTGTAATTTGCATTTTAGGCTTTTACAGACATCCTTTTGCTAATAACCATGCATTCTGTATTGTTATTCTTTATCTGCTATGTTCTTTCAGGGCGTAGACGATCATGGATTTCCACTTGCCCATACCCTATGATGCACTTTCCCTCTTGGTATCATTCCCAAACCCTGCTCTACCATTCACTTCCATCAAGTCCATCAAGCACTGCTTTCCCCTGTCTCTCTTACCCTCTATCCGTTCTGTGAGCATTAGATTCTCCAAGGCATCTTTCCTCATTACGTGGCCTAGGAAGCTCAGCTGTCTCTTTCTGATGTTAAGTATATGTTTCCATTTCGTTTGCATTCTCTCGAAAAATTTGCTGTTTCTCATATATTTGGTCCATTATATCCTCAGCATCATTCTGTAGAACCACATTTGTGTTGTTTCGAGTCTTTCCTTCGGATCTTCCAGCATTCGCTGCCATATAGGATGACAGACACCAGATAACATTCCAGTACGCTTTCCTTTGTTTCTAACGAAATCTTCTCGTCTCTCACTCTGCTTAGCTTCTTGAAATGCGTTCTTGAACATGCAAATGTATCTTTAGATCTCAGTGTCGCACTTTCCATCCCCTGTCAGAACACTTCCCAACTTCTGTATAGCGGTGTAGAAAATCAAATGGTTTATACCAAATTGCTCATATGTAGATTTTTTTTCTGTCCTTGTTAGGCTGTGTAATGTTCTCGATGATTAAAAGCTGAATGTTTGTACCAATAAGTCTGCATCATAGGTCGAACAGGTCAAGTACATTTAATTCTTGAATAGAAATAGATTTAGTCTGAAGATCACACGAACATTTAACGTAATATGTGACTCTCTTTCCAAAGCTATCAATCATATTTCTCCTTGATTCCCTTAGATTTGACAGATGGACGTTTGAATATTTTATGGTTTGCAACTTAAATGACCTCAAAAAAGTAACCTAATTTATGTTAAATTTCAAATTTTCCAACAATATTCAGTAGGGCAGAGTTATTATTTTTTTTAATTAATTGAAGTGTTATTCCTATTATTAATGAAAATGGTTTAGCTATATTGTTTTCCTCAGTCCAGGAATCTGTAGCACCATGTTTATCTAAAGCACTGCTAGGAGTTCGAATCTGCAGTTTTTCTGAATTTCAAACGGTTCAACTGAAAAATTACTCTAAAATAAATAAATAAGTAAAACTGTTCATATTTTATTTTATTATGACAATTGTTTAATAGTATAAGAATCAGCAAGATCATTGGTCCTGATCTTGCATCTCGGCTCCAGTCACTTTCCCAACGCCGTAAAGTTGCCTCTCTGTTCCATTTCTATAAATATTTTCATGGTAATTGTTTGCATGAGATCTTTGCTATAGTACCTAGACTATATGAAATAAAGGGCAGTACTAGACTGGCAGTGCGGTTCAGTTGGCTAAACGTAACTGTAATTCCTTTGCTAACTTTTTCTTTTCTTGGACTTCTCGCTTGTAGACCTCCTCTGGGTTATATGCTTCCTAGTCAAGTTTAATCTTTAAAAAAATAAAATGCAATGTCAGTCGCTATTTGACTAATAATTTCTGTAATCCCTCCTGAGTAGTGTTAGCGTTTTCTAATTCTTCCACGCACAGTAAACATTATTCCACGCGTAATAACCACTTGTATCTCAATTTATTGCATTCCTTGGGATGAACAATATATATATATATACATACATATATATATATATATATATATATATATATATATATATATATATATATATATATATTGTAACTAAGTTGTAGAACTCGTAGATTTTTTAACCTGTTGTTCATATAGTGACGTAAATCAATAAATCACTCCTCAGTCGTAACGTCCAAACTAAAATTGGTAAACTCTACATTAACTTAATTTACAAACATTTATGCCATTCACCCACACTAAAAACTTCAACAAAAACAATGTTAAAGTCAGTTATAGTTGCGTTAAAAACATAGATATATATATTTCACAACATAATACAATGATATCAAATAATCAACATCCGTCACCCAACTAATAGCAAAAATGACCCTTCTAAAAATAATTGCAACTGTCGAAAAAACAAAACCTGCCCATTGTATGTCCGAAAGTATTGTTTATAGAACTCGAATTCATTCGGATGATAATGATGTTAAATTTTACTTTGAAAGCACTTTTAACAGATGGGAGATAAAATTTAACAATCACATGTATTTAAATAAGATTAAATACAAAAAAAAATACTGCTTTATCCATACATTATTGGAAATTAAAAATCAACAGTAAGAAACTAATTATTACTAGGAATATCGTAGTTAAATCCAAACATTACAATGGAAAAGGAGATAAACGTAATCTATGCTTTATAGAAAAACTTGTCATCTTAAATCATATCAATAATCCTAATTTGCTTAATAAAAAAGTGATTTAATGACCACATCCTGTCATTGACAAAAATATTTACTTAAATTCTTAGACCCAGATTGATATAGATTCCTCAATACGTTTGCCCATTTCTTTCTTTCTTTCTTTCTTTCTTTCTTTCTTTCTTCCGCAATATTACTTAAAACAATTATGAACTAAACCCCTTTTATTTTTGTTCCCTACATTGTTTAATTTTTGATTTTTGATTCTTAATTCTAAACTTTACTTCTTAATTTTTCTTTTCATTTTTTATTTTATTTATTTTACTTGAAATTTCAAAATTTTACTTTTCTCTACATTTTTTATGTACATGTAAAATTTGAATATTTACATTTTTAAGGCCCATGAATTACGCCCCTTTGATTTCTTCCCTCTCCATTTTATTTTTTTATTTTTTTTATGTTTTTATATTTTTATTTTTATTTTAAATTATAAATTCAAATTTTTAATTTTTGTCTACATGTAAATTTAGAATTTTTAATCTTGTTATTAAAACGCAGTAACAACTTTACAAGATTCAATTCCCATAAACATTGAGTGAACTTAAATTCAGATCTATTAATATGCACTTGATGATTGCATTACGCATGAAACTTTGAGTCGTGCCATAGACGTTATATATATATATATATATATCTGTTGCATAGAGCTAAAAAATGGTTTTCATAATCCCATAAAATGGCTATTCTCCAAATATAATATTTGAATCTATATGTGGAATAAATATTTAGTTTGTAAATCAATTGTTGAATCAATTTCATTATTTCATCTAATATTACTACCAAATATTTTACTCAGATTTATCACCGGTATATATATATATATATATATGTCTCTGAATGTATATATATATATGTGTGTGTGTGTGTGTGTGTGTGTGTGTGTGTGTGTGTGTGTGTGTGTGTGTGTGTGTGTGTGTGTTTCCCAAATAAAAAATTAGATGACACTATTGTCAATAAGAAAAGTAACATTAAACATTCGGGAAAAAATATTGTTTTTTCACTAGAAGAATTAAATAAATAACTATTAACAACATACATTGTCACTGGTTAAAAAGAAAACGAACAAATATATATATATATATATATATATATATATATATATATATATATGTTCACGCAAGTACTCGCACATATATAAATTTTCTGGCCTTAATAAAACAGTGCTCGATGTAACATATATATATATATATATATATATATATATGTGTGTGTGTGTGTGTGTGTGTGCGTACATGTGTGTGCATACGTACGTGCGTGTGTGTGTGTATGTGTGTGTATCTGTTTCGTATAAGCTAAGGCGTTTTTTTCTTAGAATATTTTTTGTTGTTACTTTTGTGTTTTCTTTTTCTTCATTTTTTCCTGTGTGATAGAGTGTGTATTTTCCCCTATTTCGTTCTCCAAATCGCACGAAGCACGCAAGATGAGTATTTGAATCATTTTGCAGTCGCGCAAGCGCGCACCCCCCACAAACACGCTCACCCGACTAGCATACACTATCTAATAAAATCAGAATTTAGTTACAATTTTAATCCAGTGCTCATAAAAGATTTTTCTTGATAATGGTCTGTCAAAATGGTAGTATTTATAAATTATATATATATATATATATATATATATATATATATATGTATTTTAGTCTAATAATCATCTTTATCTCGCAAGATAATAGTAGCGCCATTGTTTTGTAAATGATCTTTTTGTATTAAAAATTCTGAAGAAGGTATAACACTTTTGTTCTTCTTAATAAATACATTCTACTAAATATTCTCATTGCATTTGCTTAGATAAATTCTTTCAGAGTACGAAACGCGTCAATTAAAATAAATTTTGTCTTTATTCATATTCAGATTCAACTTCAAATTCAAATCTAAAAACGATCAGTTCATAGTATGCACTTGTTGATTGCGTAGTGCATGAAATTTTATGTCGTGCTTTAGACGTAGTATAATATGTATATTCATTAATATATACTTAAGAGCTCTGTTGTATTGCATTGAGCACTCTTCTAATATCACCTGATAAATATTTATATATTGGTGTGTACCTGTGTGCATACACATATGCATATTTATTTATATTTATACCTATATATATATTCAGTAGCGAGCATAAAGATCAGAACGATGTTAAGAAAAAGTCTAAATAGGAAAGAATTTTTTTAATTCAAATCTTCAAAAACATTTTATCAAGGAAATAAACAATATAAGGTAAATTATATAATTACAAAATATAAAGCTCATGAAACTTATTTTGATAAAGTCATAAGAATAATTATATAACATTCGAAAAAATAGATGATCTAAAACATCAGAACGATTAACAAAATCATACTGTTATAATGAATACATCATATCCAAATGAAAATAGCGTTCATAATTTATTAGTACTTGATATGTAAACCTTTACTTTCAATAACAGCTTGACATCTTTTGCTACATGAGCGATTTGTGTCCTAATTTAAGAAATAAAGAATTATCATTATTATGTATCAATTTACTCGAGCTGGTGTGTTAAACTTTGTTAAAAATACTGAAATTCCGGCCTTCTGACCACCGGCAAAGTTCAGGTGTTTCTCTTCTTTGGAAATGGTAACAAAATTATCAAAGAAGCATTAACTAATAAAAGACATTCCCTGACACGGGCTGCTAGATAAGAACGGAGTTACGGGATCATCTGAAAATAAAACAAAAACAATTAAAATATTAGACGTTTTGCGACTTTCACAACGAATCCAATGATACTAGTTGCTGGAATATGTGCATAAATGTACACAGAAACATTATTTGAATCAATTCAACCAAATCAGGCTATAGTGGCACTGGGATTAAGAGCATTGCAAGAAATGAATGAAAATAAGAAGTGTTCTGTATGGAGAAAGGCCATAAAGGAAAAGGATTCAAGAAAACCGAAGATGGTTATATTTATATATATTTTTTTTCGAATCCGACATTTTTATTACTTTAAAATTTATTTTTAGTGGATGCACGTATTTGTGTAGACGATCCGTTTAATTATTAATCAGTATGTTTATTTATTTTCGTCTACCGGCCCTAATATAGAAGAAATCTTATTGAAGAAAAGTATGTGCCCCTCGGTAGGATACAAACCTGCGTTGTTTATGGTTGATTTTGAAACTGAGCAAAAATGATAATTTCAAGGAACCTATGACAAGACAAAATAAAAAAGTGCACTAATGATAAGTGTATATAAAAAGCAAGAAAAATCGATATATATATGTCGACGAAATGATTCGTCTATGAAATTTTGGCGTTGGGATATTGAATGTAACATCAATCAGCTAAGTGACAGAATTTAATTGTAATATATATATATATAGTCAGACTGAAAATTTATGTAAATTATGCAAAAAAATAAAAACAATACCTACATCTTATTTTAACAGACAAACTCACCAAAATGAATTATACATATATATATATATATATATATATATATATATATATATATATATATATATATATATATATTTCTATTTCTGTTATTTTGGGAACAACTTATGACATCTTATTTTAACAGACATATCCTGAAAGAAAAACAATATGTGTGTGTGTCTGTGTTATTTTGGCAAATTTGACTGTTAGAAAAGATGTCAGTGTTATTTCATTTTTTGAATAATTTAGACAATTCATCAGTCGCACCCTATATACTGACATTTCAGTTTTTACATATATATTTATCAACACAGCACATATATATATATATATATATATATATATATATATATATATATATATATGTCGGCGTTTATGTAAGGTTCTCTCTCAGTGTTTCTAAACGTGGGCACTTAGGCTCGATATTGTGCCTGAGAAATATTTTCTGTCTTATTTTGATTTTGTAAATTAATGTCTTTCTTGTTAAATCGAATTTCTATTTGTTCTTTTTTAGCCTGATTTTATTACACCAAATCTGGGCAACAAGAGAGAAAGCATTAAACTACACTCTTCTATATTGCCTCATAAGCTTATCTCTCTTAGTCAGATTTTTGAAAATTCAGGTCTGCTCATTTTCTTTTCATATATCAGATTCATAAATAAAACTACATTACTTCTTTAAAATGGTCTTGTTTACGTTTCGGATACGAAAATGAACAGGTATGTATTTTCGTCGTCCCAAACCAGAAAGATAGTATTAAAAGATAATATAAAATTTCTGGTTTAGCTATTTTACTTATCAATTGCTTTTTGTTTTTAATTCCTGCGTTCTCTCGTTTAATGGAACCAATTTCAAGTAACTTAAGTTTACGTCAAATAAATGATCAAGCTGATATTTTATGTCTTTTTTAATACACTTCGCAATGAAGAATGATTCCTTTATTCTTATTTAATCTTGGCTGCTTCATTTTTATTGCAATCAATCCCACAATATTGAATATTTTTATGGTACTGGGCAAAGAAAATCTCTAAATTGATAAACAAAACTTATAAACGATATTATTTAACCAAATTTCTTTGATAGAATTATTGCTGCCGAAATAGACCTTATATATATATATATATATATATATATATATATATATGCTAATCATCTACAATATCTCTCAGTATTTTCTCCATTTTACCAGACAAAACATTTAATCTATTAGAAAAAAACAAAACAAAAAAAAAACGAAACTGATTTTATATAAGATTTTTCTTTAAGGAAGTTATTTAGCGTTATAATTACCTTAAATATGTGAGAATTGATACCCATTTCACTTTTTCTGTCGATCTCTCTCTCTCCCTTTTTATCTCTCTTTCTAAACGTTTCTTTTTATCTGTTCCTACCATTGTCTATCTGATTCTGTCGCTTTCCGAATATGTTTTCTGTACTTTTAGAGCCGTCAATAACTCCCATTGAGCAATTTTAGAACAAATTCCAATGAGAGTAGAAAGAGGTGATTACAGATAATCATCTCTTGTTACTTTTAACTTTTACTATTGAGCAGTGGTAACTGTCGGTAATCGTGCATCTGGAAAATAGTTCAATCACAAAAAGGCAAAAGCTATCTTTTTGTTACAAAACTTATTTGAATCAAAAGTAGAACTAGTTCAGCACTTTGTGAGAAATAAATTTAGTAAATCGATCGAGAAGCGAGATTACACACTGTCGTTCAATAAGGATGAAGGGCGCCTCTATTTTTTCTCTTCTTTTTTCCTTCGTATTTGTTACCCCCATGAGGCCGGTCTCTGTAAGTACCATTCTCTCATAGGGCTGCTCCGTTCGTTAAGTGCCCCTCTTCTTTTCCATGGACCAATCGTAAATGCGAACACACAGTTCTTGTTCACGCTTCTTTTATTTCGCTGACTCGATTTGGACTTCCACCCGTCAGTTCAAGACTTTGCCAAATTCCCCCATTTCCCCTCCCATGACTTCGCTGCCGGTAGCCGTCTCCGATAAAATTCTGTCAATAAGATTCTCACCTACTTTTTAAACAACTCCTATTTTCAGTTTCGTTTTTTTTTCTTTCTCTATGATTTTTTTGCTACCCGGCACATTTTCTATTCTCTCTTTAGTTATTACTCTTGAAATATATCCTATTTCTTTGACATTATTTTATCTTTATAGACTTTTCTTACACACATGGGCACAGAATTCAGAATCATTCAACATTTTACATCTGAGTGAATTTTCCTAATACACACACACACACACACACACACACACACACACACACACACACACACACACACACACACACATATATATATATATATATATATATATTATGGGTGAAAAGAAAATAGCTTGGGATGAATTTGAAAGAAGTGTGAAACCTTATCATTCCCAAAATGAAAGAAAAAATCATTTAAAAAAAGAATTATCAAACTTATACATTCAGAAACTTTTTCAACGAATGCCAAAGATTTGTGCTGCATTAATCAAGGCTAAACGGGTTTATTGTGTCGAGAGCAAAATTTAAACATAAAATGAATATTTTCTTTATTTCATAATAGAATTTCTAATAAAATCATGTCAATTTTTTAAATCATGTATAATAATTTTTTATAATTTAAAATACAAAACTTTTTAATAATTAAAAAAAATAACCAGACCCTGAAGCTTTTGAAATATAGTGCATATTCAGTATGCGATGGATAAATTGTCGTCTAAAGGATGCAAAAATATAAATACAATTGTCATCTCATTTTAACATGTATATTTAGCAAATTTGTACAGAAATATCTGGAAATACTAAAAATTAAGTTTATTAAATAACCACGGCTTCAATATGACATCGGAATCTCTTGTAGCTCTTATGGACAGATTCTTTGTTTAATTTAGTAAATAGTCAAGCGGGTTGCAATCTGGAGAGTTAGTTGACGAGATGTAAGCGGGGGATGTCGTCACAAAAATTGTCTGACACCCACGACTGGGTTCTCCTGCTGGTGCAGAGTTTTGTTGCCAAACATAGTGTCTTTCACAAGCCACCCTGTTGACTCAGTGAAACACTACCCCCTCAAGGCACTTGATGTAAGCCTCCGTGTTGAGTCAGAGTCGTGGGAAGATGAATAGGGAAATAAGATCGCCATCAATAGTGATCACTCTAAACACAATGATGTTAACTGGATATATCATGAAACGCTTTCTGAATCCTCTGCACTGTCCTCAGATTGGCACACTGAGATGGAGCTTCTGATAGAGCTTCTGGTGCGAATACCAAGCAGTGCAGCAAGTCCTTTCGAAAGTTTTGGCTGATTGAATTAGATCATGAAGCTCGTTTTCTCACAGACGGTGCCCAACTGACCTTACTATAAAGTACTGTCAACAAAATCAAATTAAAACAACACGCATGAACTAAATTATAAATATAAAATATCGTCAATTTAGCCATCTCACCCTGTTTTTATTACTTAAATGTTATTTTTCGTGGATACTCGTATCTGAGCAGACGCTTCGTCTATTTATTAAACACTATATATATTTTATTCAACTGGTTAGATTATTAGATAAATCGTATTTGAAAACATGCACGCTACCGTGTATTTTTAAAACAACATTTTCTGTCGCATATATTTCGAAAAAAGTTCGCAAATATTCAGACTTACAGGCAAAAAAAAACAAACAAATATAATGCTTAATAAATAAATAGGGTGTCTTTTCAAATACGAGTATCTACTAAAAGTGACATTTTAGTAATAAAAATCTATTGAGTCAATAAATAATATCTCGTATTTCAGTGGAAAGTCTTTTTACGTTTATATATATATATATATATATATATATATATATATATATATATATATATATATATACGTATATTGAACAGTTGAAGAGGCTCATCCCTTGTTCCCTGCTTAGGATATGGTTTCCGGTTTTCTCTTTTCCAATCTTTTCACTCCTTTTCATTTTTTTTTTTTAGACTGGAGTAGATAGACTAAGCTATCACCCGGTTCACACTCCACTCACGTCTATTGATCAGGTGAAGAGACTCATCCCTTGTCCCCTGCTTAGGATGTTTCCAGTTATATGTTACAATGCTGGGGTGATATTTTATCTTTTAATTTAATATTTTGATTTGATTTTAAAATAAAAATTAAACGTAATTAAAAGTAAAATCTTAAAAGTTATATAAACTAAAATTTAAATTACTAGCTAGGATATTTTTTAGAGGATAGATTATACCTTTTGTGTCTATGGTTTAAATGGGATTCTTTGTTTTTATTTTAAAGGAAAACAAAAGTCCTTTAAAATAATGTAAAAATAACATAAAAAGTTAAATATGTCTATATAGAAAAAT
>JBBBDQ010001222.1:1730000-1930000 GCA_037127315.1 Ascarosepion bandense
ATAATTGAAATTAGCGCATGATATCATTTCGTAGAAACCCGAATGTTAACAATTGAATCAATGAAATTAAAACTCATGACATATATTTTAATTCTAAAATTACTTAACTTAAAATGCATAATATCAGTTATTACTCACTTTTACCTTGATTTGAAAATGGTTTAGATATTTTGATCAATAAAATTAAAATCATTGAAAAGCCGGTGAATGTTTATTCTTTTATGGTAAAAATTTCCCTGAAGTAAATTTTGCTCGCGCTGAACATTCCACGCGATGAACTTTCCAGCCTTGAATTGATATCGATGACGTTACAGGATACTAAATTATTGGGTCCTAAATAATACGTGTTAGTATAGATGTCCTTATTATTTTAATTTTGGCGTCATGTAGACGACAATTCCTCCAACGCACCTTGTATATCTGTTAAGCAAGATGTCAGGGTTATATTAATTTTGGAATCATTTAGACGACAATTCATCCATCGCATACTTTTTGTTTTCTTTTGGCCTGATTTCCACGACTGTTTATCCATTTTATCTTGTCAGTCATTTCAGTGACATACGTGATACACGCTTTGGCGATTATGTCCCGAAAGCAACATGACTGACTGGGCAGAAGATTTTCCTGCAGATGTTTGCCATTACCTTTTGTGGTAGGCTGGTTGCCAACCAAGGATATAGAACCTAATCTGTATTGTTATTTAACCCTTAGTTGGAGGTAGAAGCGATGGATTCATACCTTTCCCAATAGTATTTGCGCGTATGTGAATGCAACGAATTCAACTGGAATTCAAACTCGGCTCTCCAAATTCTTATTGTATCCTGTACAGATGTTACAACCAGATATCAGTGATATTTTCATTTCAGCATCATTTAGACGACAATTCATCCATCGCACGCTGTAAGCTTGTATAATTACTGTTGCCGTAGATTTGGCAATACCTGTACCTGTACGAAATTTGTTAAACAAATCTCTGATGTGTAAAACATTGCTATTTAGTAGTTTCTCGACGTATTAAATTCTTTATTCAATTGCATATCCCAAGGTCTTCACTCCTTCCTGGTTCCAATCTATTTTTCTAACATCTCCCGCTGAACTCTGAAATTGTTATTCAATATTTACTTATTTACTTTTTTCATTCTTTCTCTCTATAATAGTAGTAGGCAGAATCACCTACTATTCAGTTCACACTCCTTCCCGTATTTTAAATAAGAGTTGAGGTGTATTCCTTGTTTTTCTTTTCAGAACTGTGTTGCCAGTCCCTACTGAAGTCTAATTCCACACTATACTTATAACGTCTCTGAATGAACTCTGAAATGCTATTACTAATCTTGACCTCTTCATGTCTAGAGTTAGTTGCTATTTTACCTCTGTAGACCATACACTTCACTTTTTGCCATGTCTTATGCTACTTCTAAACCACACAGTAATAATCTACTGTGAGTGGCACTTGAGCCTTGTACTGGGTGAACATTAAAATAATTTTTGCTTGAGGATGTCTGCCTTCATATTATAACTTAATTGCTACTTTATTTACTGACGTTGACTTTATATATTCTAGCATCCGTTTATTTTCTTCTTTTATGTCTCGTGTGTTTTTAGGATATAGGTGATCATGGTCCTACACATCTTCCTGCCTCTTATAGCTCTTAATAAAGCTTGTTATTTCTTTCAAACTTTGTTCTGCCATCTAAGCTCATCAAGTATGTCTTTCCCCTATCTCTTTTTCCCTCTCTCCGCCCTTCGAGTGTCAGATTCTACAATCCCTCCTTCCTCATTACGTGTCCCAGAAACTTCAAATGTCTCTTCTTGATGTTAAACATAAGTTTTCTTTTCGTTTCCATTCTCTCCAAAACTTTGTCGTTGCTCACATGTTCGGTCCATAGTATCCTCAACATCCTCCTGTAGAACCACATTTTTATTGCTTGGAGCATTTTCTCCATTATCAAGATTTCCCAGCGTTCACTGCCATATAGCAGGACAGATATCACGTAACAGTCCAGTACTCTTTACAACGAAATTTTCTGTATTTTACTATTCTGTTCAGCATGCCAATATGCCTTCGGATATCACTGTCACAGGTATTAAAATTACCTACCTGATTTTAGTATCCCCGACTTTTAATTGATACTTTGGGTTCTCTTTTTGCTGATGACCATGTATTCAATTTATCTAGGGAGGTAAAGTTAGTCCCCTGTTTAGTTCAATTTAATTCCATTGGTGATAAAACTTGAGTAATCTATTCAAGGGAGAGACCTGGGCTATGGTATAAGAAGGTCTTGCGCTGCACGTTGACTATATTGCTAGAACGCTGTTTGAGACAAGAATAAAACAACAGGTGCCAGTTATTATTTAATTTCATAACCGGTGACGGTGCGTAAATATATTTGAGCTTCTGATAGGAGAATATCTCGTATATAAACGGCATTAGATCTGATTTGCTTTGGACCGCTCAGCTACAGCGTGCGTCGATGACTAGAGCCTTTAAGAACAGATTTTTCTAGCACATAGTTTTCTCTGATACGACTAAAAATGACTATCTATTAAAAATAAAAAATGTATCTTTTTCTTTAGAAATTTTTAATTTATGATAAGACACGAAACATATATACATTATACGACATGGTGTAATATTTAGCAAGATAATTACAGTAGATCAATTACAACTAAGTCGTGAATTCAGTCCGAATTGGATAACGCAAAACTTAGCAAATCAATATATATATATATTTAAACATAATTTTGGTTTTGTAATTTATTTTTTGAAACATTATTTTTAATGAATATTCATATGTGAGTAGATGCTTTCTTTTTACTAATAAACAACATATTTATTTGCATCTAACGGTCTGAATAATCGAGAAATCTTGTTAGAAAAATATTCGTCGTATATATAAATAATATCGCACATTGATTGGTGTTAATAAAATAGCATCGAATGTACTATAACAAAGGTGTATATATATATATATATATATATATATATATATATATATATATATATGTGTGTGTGTGTGTGTGTGTGTGCGCGAGTACGTGCATGTGTGTTTATGTGTTTGTGTCTGTGCGTGTGTGTATGTTGTGTGTGTGTTTTGTTCTTAGATGCTTATAATTGGCTCAAGGTTTTCATTAGCCATTGAATAACTTTACTGCAAATCTTAACGGTACTTTCTCGCTTTTATCCTGCCCTCGGCAATCTGAGAGGTTTCCAACACCTAAACCAACTGAATATGTTGTTTTTGATGTAACTCAAAGCCTGGACTGAATTTATTATTTGTTTTTCTTTTTTTTTTCTTTTTTTTTTTTTGTGTGTGGGTAACTTCACTTAAGCACTAGTTTCGCCAAAACAAACACATACTCCGCGTACACATTGCCCAAACGCAAAGCATTCATTAAAGCTGAAACTGATGCAACGCAAAACTGTTTGATGGCTGAGCTAGTTGAGAATCTGCTCAAACAGTGGGAATATGAGCCCGGCTTTAAACACGAACTTCGAAGGATGACTTTCTGTGCCGACAGCCATTCATCGATAGAGATTTTTCTTATTTTCTTCCCATCTATTTTGGCTCTGGTTGCATAAGTAAATTTCCTTACATTGATATCATGCTTAAAATATTGTATCTTGGCTGATGAATGAAAATCATTGTTGAACGTTGATCAGAACTTAGATGGATGATCGATTTAAAACTCAAGGTCATATAAATGATACTAATACCCTTCTCACCCGCTTACTGAAGCCCTATTTTAAAAGCATGATAACAATATATACATTTTGAAAGCGTAAATAGGTCACTTTGATAATGAGATGAGAGTGGAAGTCGGAGAGCTTAGTTCCAATTCTAGTGGAATTATATTTTCTTGGAAAAATTATGAATTCACCTCTTTTTCCCCATCTATGGGTTAAATACTAGGACAGTAAATTATTATTATCGAAAAACTTCTTACAATCTAATTTTCTGGTTTTTGAATGACCTTTGAAGGATAGATAAGCCTTAAAGTACAAATCGTAAATCACTTTGCTAGAGGCGATATCAAAGGTGTTTCAAGAGGTCGCTTATTAGGAATGTACATTCATTTAAACTAGCCGAAAACTTTTTGGCGCGTACTTTGTATGCTCACAAGAAATTACAAATATAATTTAGCTTAGAGTGAAATCCCGCTGAATCACGTGTTCTCATTTGATCAGCAAATTGAGCGTCTATAGCGATGAATGTGAGTTCTCTCAGGGAAACTCAAACCTCGAACACAAGTGGAAACTCAACCCAGAACACAAGTGAAATTCTCACATCTAGTCGTTTCCCTGTACCGCTCCAGTAAGTACACCCTTGTGTAAATTGATTGAAACAAAACGAATAATGTCTTCCTCTGATCTTTCATACTTTCGCTAATGACGTATACATCGTCTCTTGTCGTTGTTTTACTTTTCCAACCGCATTTCTTTTTTACTGATAGATCTAGTTTGTTTCTTTACCTTGACGATACGACTGACAGTTGAAAGACCGACACCAACAAATTCTGTCACCTCTCTGTAAGGCTTGACAGTGTATTCGTGCGGCACTACAATTTTCGTATGCTTCCTTGAAGTAACCTACATCGCAGACAATGGCCGTAGGACAACTAATCGACAGTCGAGACAATAGTGTCTGGGTGTGATAAAATTTAATGCAATCACGGATGACACAATATTTTCAAGGCCACGAAAACAGATTCATATTGCTGCATACAACTGCAAATGACCTAGTCTGAGCAAAAATAGAAATCATTTACACCCTGCAATTCTAAAACTGGCTGTACAGTGAATAAAATGAGTTGTTTTAATTAACTTCCACCATGCATCTTCGCATTTCTATCACCCGGTTCACACTCTTTCCACCTCTATTGAAAAGGCGTAGAGGCTTATCCCTTGTTCCCTGTTTAGGAAGTGGTTTCCGGCCTTCTCTTTTCTCTTCTCAGACCTCAGTAATGGTGCTACCGTGATTTTCCTGTGACGTGTGTGGTGGGTGGCAACGTTTCTTCATTTTGAGCGTACCGGTTTGGCTGTTTTCTGGTTGCTGCTTTCGACTGGTAGTTAGGAGCCCTAACTCTTGCGTAGCGAGAAGAGCGGCTGCTCTGATCAACAGTTGCAAAAATATCAGGCAACCCTGAGGCCACACTTTGCTGCAGCACGCGCCAGTTCCCTTCCAGCGCATGTGGCAGTTAATGACAGTCTGCCTCCTCTACTCGAGATCTCTCCTTACCAACAACTAATATGAACAACCATATCTCAAGAATAAATGCTAAGCCAGTCAAAGATAAATCACCTAAGCCTCTTAACATTTTCTTCACTAACATCCGAGGTATTCGTATCAACTTCTGTAGCGTTGAATCTTTCTTACACGAAAAGTCCCCTGATATCTTAGCGCTCTGTGAGACTAATTTCAACCCCCCAATTCCCTTCTCAGACTTCTTGATCCTTAGCTACCTTCCCCTCTTAAGGAAGGACTCCCCTGTCCATATGCATAGGCTGAGGGTCTACGTTAGTAAACACTTCCCTCTAGAATCTCTTGACCACCCATATGTGTGCCTCCGTCTGTCACTTCTCAAATCGGTTAGCTATTTTTTCTTTCTGTACCGTTCTCCCTCCTCTCCCGACTGCTCCCAGCTAGACAGCATCTTTGACAATATAGATAAGGCTACTTCCTCCCATCCATTAGCTAACATATTTGTGTTCGGAGATCTTAACTCCCATCATGCCAAGTGGCTAAAAGACTGTCACTGATTCAGTTGGCATTCACACCATGAACTTTGCTATTTCTCAATCCCTTATGCAAGTGGTGGATTTCCCCACATGTTTTCCCAGCATCTTTTCAGGACACGCTTCTCTACTAGCTCTCTGCTTCACCTCTGTACCTGACACCTGCCAAGTCTTGCAGTTTTCTCCTCTCGGTAAATCCGATCATGCTGTTGTTTCTATTAATATATCTCACCATTTTCACTCCACCCAGGAGCCTCTTACCAAAAGGATTGTCTACTGCTACCAAAAAGCAGATTGGGGCGCTTTTCTCGATTCCCTATGCGACGTCCCTTGGGGAAAAGTGTTCAATTTTCCAGTTGCGTCTCTGAGGTTTCTTCCTGGGTAAAAGCTGGTATCGATGCCTTCATACCATCTCAAACCATATTTCTCCCCCTGGTTCTCTCCTGCCTGTTCAGCCGCCATTCCTCACGGGAATCACTACTTCCGGCTATTTCGGAACCATGCATTTGACCACAATAGGCGCCTATTTGCCTCTGCTCGTAATGAGTGTAAGAGAATCCTGAATGACACCAAGCGATTGTTTGTTGAGAGAATGAGACAGCTCATAGCTGCCCACAAGTTCGGCTCCAAAAACTATTGGCGGCTTTGCAAACGCTTGCTGAACAACAGCAAATCCTCCATTCCTCCCTTAATCAATGAATTCGAGGTCCTCACGGTATTTGTGTGCAAGACCGAGTGCTTTGCTTGCAGATTCTCATCAAAATTCACATTTGGCTTGTCTGGAGTACCCGTACCCGACTTCTCTTTTAGAACTGAGGCTCAACTGAAAGATGTTTACATAACCCCGTTTCTGGTATCTAAGATAATATCAAAACTTGAACTCCATAAGGCGAGCGGAGGTGATAGAATCCCGGTCATTGTGCTGAAGAAATGTACTCTTGAACTCTCCTCTGTCCTCTCCAAACTCTGTAATAACTGCCTTTCTGCTTCGTGTTTTCCTGCATGCTGGAAGTCCTCCTCTGTGGCTCCTGTATTTAAGAACTCAGGAGAACCGTCGAATGTATCCAACTATTGCCCTATCATCCTCCTACCAATTATCGGAAAAGTGTTCTAGACTATTATCAGCGCTGAAATGGTTCAACATCTTACGACTCATAAACTATTCTCAGACAGGCAGTGCAGCTTCCGCTTTGCCAGGTCTACGGCCGACATGTTAGAGACCATCACGGAGTACATATACCAGGCACTTGATAAATCCCGTAAGGCTCGTGCTTTTGCCTTAGATATCTCCAAGGCTTTTAATAGGGTTTGGCACGCTGGCCTTCTTCGAAAGCTACAGGGTCATATTATCATTGAACGCTTGCGTGATCAGACTCAATCTTTCCTATCTAACCGCATAATGAAGGTCGTCCTGAATGGTCATGCCTCCACATCCTACTGCACAAACGCTGGTGTCCACCAAGGCTAGTTATGCATCTCTCAATAAACCATCCACTGTATTCGAAACGATTAGAACAATATCGTCATTTAGATGTTTTGGATTCGTTCTTGGTTTTAGTTAATGGAAATCTTAGGGATTGATCCTTTCTAGGTGCTTATTTGCAGAACAGAGTAACATCAACATTTTTTTTTGTTTTCACTACAATGTAAAACAGACTTAGATGAGCTTATTTTTTAATTGTCGTATAAGTCTAAGGATAAAATACATACGACTGCAAGGTCTCTGATCGAGAGACTTGAGGTTTTTGCTTAGAACCACCACTTAATTACTGTTGTTCCCAGGTTGACCCTGATAAAGAGTTATAGCACTTGTGAAGATCCCAGCCATGGGAATATAGTAAGCCCACCCAAAATAAAACAAATCACTATGAAAAAATCATTATATACAATTATCTTATGTGAAGAAAATGACCAACAAAACATAATTATAATAAAATTAGGAATAAGACTTTTCTAAAAAAATGACTAACAATACATTTTATCCATAGTTGGAAAAATGAATATATATAAAGCATTCAATATGAATAAAGCATACAATGTATATATACAGCATTATTCATGTATAAAGTATACGATATGTATAAAGCATTCAGTATTTATAAAGTATTCCCCACATATATCACATATTATAACACATATATAACACATGACCTTAAACCTTAAACCAATTGCTATCATTAAGGTTAAGGACAAAACTAATCTTTAACCAAAAGAAATGAACTTACTGTTCACTGTATATATAATTCATTGTTTATCTTACAATATGGGTTGTAATATTAAGAATTCATGTATACTATTTTTGATGGTGTCAATTGTTACTTACCTTTATTTGATGGGTATTTTCGTCTAATATGGATTGTCAAAACAATATTTACTAGGTATTTTATTTGGTTTTTATTATCATAATAATATTTGTGAAGTATTTAATCTTACACAGACCGCCAACTTATATAGTTATGAGATATTTAATCTAACATAGATTATCATGTTAATAATCCATTGATTTTAATCTAGCGTATACAATCTTATTAGTAGTTAATAAGTTTTCATTATAGGACCGATCTTTAAATTAATACTTAATAATTTTGATCCTAAAGGGATCAATTTCACATGATTTCTGAATTTCGAATTAATGCCAGGTTTTAACTTTTGTATATATATATATTTTTTTTGTTGTTGTTGTTTTATTTGTGTTAAGATTAGAATATGTATACTTGGGTTCATGGGTTTGTCTACATATTAATGTATGTATGTAGGTGTGCATGTGGGTTTATTTACTAGTAGGCATATGGATATTTTGTTTGACATTCTAATGTGTATAAATTTATGTATGTGTATGTATATATATAATTTTGGATGTGTTTTTTATGTATATTTTCATATTTCTATTTGTATTTGTGTGCATATCTGTTCGCATGTTTATGAATGTGTGTATATATATATATATATATATATATATATATATATATATATATATATTCTTGTTTATGCACGTATATTTGTGTGCATGTGCTTCAGTGTGAGTTGTTATTTGCGTGTATTTATGCCAAAAGTTATTTGTACTATGCGTGTGTTTTTATTCTGTATATGATACTTTGTGGAGTTTTAGTCGCGTACGTGTTGTTTTTTGCTTGTGTATTTGCGTGCGTATATATTTAATTATGTTTATTTGTTCATGTACTAAAATATCACTGTGTCTGTTTTGATCTTCTTTATGTCATACCTATGCTATCTTATGAATTCATTATTACTTGTATCGAATATTGTAACCTTTGCAGACGTTTTACAAACCTGCCTTTAAAATTTGACGGACAAATTGATACGCCGACAAAAACAAAATTTAAAAAATTCTGTATATATATATATTTATGCGTATATATGTATTTGTACGTGTGTATGCAATACTAGTATATGTTTGTATGATCATACATTTGTCTATTTGTCCAAATACTGATATCAATATATTTGTATGCGTGGGTGTCTATCTCCTTTCTTCGTTTCCTTATTTGTATAACTTTACAATAATCTAAATATAATGCTTTGTTAAATTAAGAATTTAAACTTTGTTGTTTCTAACATTAATTCGTAATAATAATAATAATAATAATAATAATAATAATAATAATAATATATGAAATAATTTAAAATTTTTATTCTAAAGTTTACTTTAGAATAGAAATTTTAAATTATTTCATATATTATTATTATTCGATAGTAATAATAATAATAGTCGATCAATTATGCTGATTTTTTAAAATAAATATTAACATTAATGCCCCAATAAACTTTTTGTATTTTGACGGGTCACCACTTAATACGTAACAATTTCTCCCTGATTAAGGGGGTTTAATTAATTTTAAAAACCTTTAAAATATTTTTCAACTTGAAATCAAATCAACATCATCACATGACACAGTTAGTGTACGAAACAAAAAGGCTAATGTTTAAGTGATATTATAATATATTTATGTGATAAATTTTAAATATTTGGTACTGTGCAAAAGTATTAGGACAAGAACTATTTTATCTTTTATGAGGCATATGAACGGAAAATAAACAATTTCATTAAAGTAATTTTATTTGATTTACTCAACAAATGCTTTAACAAGAAAAATATTTGTTACAAAATAAATTTAATATTTAGTATAAAAGTCTTTTGCTTTGATCACAGCCTTCAATCTATCAGGCATTGACATCATAAGCTTCTTCAATATATCAAATGTTATCTCCTGCCAAGCAGCTTGTATTTGTTCCCAAAGTGTGTCTTGCAAAGTAATATTAGATTCATCAATTTTCTATCCAAAATATCCCATAGATGCTCAATAGCATTGAGATCAGGTCTTTGTGAGGGCCAATTCGAATTCCAAAGCCTTTCTTCCTCTTCCTTTTTAGTTAAATAATTCTTACAAAGGTTTGAAGTAGGTTTAAGGTCGTTGTCTTGTTGATAAATAAATCATTGTCCAATTAAACATATCCCAGATGGGACACCATGGCGGATAAAAATCAGACGATACATTTTTTTATCCCTCTTTCCACCAATTTTCTTCAGGTCTTCAACTCCCTTGCATGAATTACTCGAGATCAGACAGCTCACTAATATCAGAGTAAAGTTTACGAAGGAACCTGTAAAATATATTGACACTATTTGAAGCTCAAATTGAGAGGGGGTAATAAGAAAAAAGTCAGCCATATCCAAAGATAATAGAATAATGAGTAATTTCAAACTCACTTGTTTAATAGGAAATAGGAAAAAATAAATATAACTTCTTTTTCTTGTCCTAATACTTTTCCACAGTACTATATATTACGGAATTTAACGAAAATCCAGAAAACTAGCATTAGCCGACATACTTGAATTTTATTTGTTTAACATTATTTTTTTTATTGGGACTAATAATGTTAAACAAATATAAAAAACGTACATATTGTTATCCGCAGACAGATCTGTGTCGCTGTATCAGAGCTCATCAGTAAGGTTAGAAACCAGATTACTTTTTTCACCCCAGGATTGAAACCCGAGCGAATATATATATATATATATATATATATATAACGTTCCCATGGAAGCACATGATTTAGCCCAAGTTGCCGATTTAATAGGCATCTATATTCTGGACAACCTGGTTAAGGTTGTAATTCCGAAACAGGTAGGGCTACATCGGGATAATGGGCTTATGTTCATTTTGAAAAGTAAAGGACACTTGACTATGAAAATCCAGAAGAAAATCTTTAAGACTTTCAATATGCTAGGATTCAAAATAGAAATCGCATCCAAACTAAAGATAGTAAATTAGCTAGACATTACCCTCAACCTGAACAATAATTCCTTTAAACTATACAAATAAAGACAATGAAATCCCTAGCTACATCAATATTAGTTCGACCCACCCTAGCGCTATTATAAAGCAGATACCGAAGACCGTGAATATTAGAATTAACCGATTAACCTCTATCCGAGAAATGTTTAGGAATAATCAAAAACTATAGAATAAGGCCCTCCAGAATAGCGGATATAAAGAGAAATTAACTCACTAAGAAATTAACCCACTAAGAATCCGGGACAGTTAATAGCCAAAAGTAGACATAGGAAAAAAAAGTATATGGTTTAACACCCCCGTACTGTAAAATATCTACAATTAACATTGGTAAGATCTTCCTGAAATTAATAAATAAACACTTTCATGGAGATAACCCCCTAAGTAAGATATTCAATAGGAAAACCATCAAAATTAGTTACTCGTGTACCAATAGCATGTATAACATTATTAGCTCCCATACTAACCAAATATTGAAGAAACGTAGGGTATCCAATACGAAAAATAGAATGACACCTCCCTTTAACTGTAAATCTAGAAGTAACAGTCCGATTGAGGGTAAGTGTAGGTCTGAAAATGTAATTTATCAAGCCACCATCTACCCTAAGGAAAATCAGTGGGGACGGAATGTTTATATCGGAATTTCTGCGGGAATTTGGAAGCAACGGATTTATACCCACAGGCACATTTCACCAACCCTAGTTTAAAATACCAAACTGCGCTTTCTAGGAAATACTGGGAATTAAAAGAAAGTAACATAGATCCCCAAATAAAATGGGAGATCATAGGCAAGGCTAGGACTCATGATAGTCTAAGAGGTAGTTGTAATCTATACTTGACAGAAAAATTAAAATTTTAAAATTTCAAGACCAAAATATTCTCCTTAACAAACAAAGGGAGATCATAAGCATATGTTGCAATAGAAATAAATATAAGTTACAATAATTAGAAATATAAATTACAATAATTAACCTAATTCCCCAGTTAGTCCCGATAAAAAAATTTGCAAAAAATTTTTAAAAGTTGACCTAGCAGTTACCTTCACACCACTTACTTTGCTAACCCTTGGGTCAGGCTACATACCTCCCACTACTAAAGAAAAATTCTACTGGCTCCGTCCCCCACACCACCCCTCCAAAAAAAAAAACAATACATCCTAACCTCTTCCTTTACCTAAACTAAACTCTGGGTTTAGAATTTTCTTCGTTCTCTGTTTAGAAGGGGTTGAAGTTTTTTCTGAATTTACAGATATATATATATATATATATATATATATATATATATATATATAAAGCATACAGTATTTAGAAAGAATTCAAAATATATTTACTTGAAGTTATAAAATTGTGTTCAAAATATTTTAATTTCGGCTTTAAATAACCCCTGGTGTTTGATATCACGCTAAACAAAATCAGCTAACTAATCAAACAACCACCATGAAAAAATTGTTTCATGACATTAATCCATATAATATCCTACAATTCATTAAATAAATTGAACTGTGTTTCAAAATATAACTTCAACAGATCTAATAGATAAAACAAACTTACAAGATCCTAATGGCTATTCCAACTTATATAAGCCCCAAAACTGAGTATCATCTACCATGTATTGAATTTTGAAAGCAAAATAACATAATATTTTCATTACTTCAAATTCCTATGAAAATTAAATTTTGCCGTAGAATGACACCCAAGGTGTTGATATATTGTTAAACAAACAAATCAAATCAAATATTATAAGTCTTGTATTCGATATTAAATAATCAGGCATCGTTGATGATGTTTTTATTTAGCGGCATATCAACCTTTATCGGCTATTTAATGCCGAAATCTAAATATTTTGAACACAATTTTATGGATTTAACAGAATATATTTTGTACAGAATTGTATACTTTTCGAGTAAGCATATGTTTTATATATATATATATATATATATATATATATAAAACATATGCTTACTCGAAAAGTATACAATATATATATATATATATATATATTTCTTTTTTCTCTTTTTTCTTTTTTCCCTTTTTTTTCTCTTTTTTACATTAATCAATCGTCTACCTTTTCTTTATCCTTGCTTTTCTCTTTCTTTGGGGTTCTTTTCGAATGAGGAAAAACTTTTCGTAAATAACCGTTACAAATATCTATTCTAATATGGACATGTAAGCGTCTATGTAAAATTGAATACAAGAAAAGGAATTTTTTTGTGGGATATTTTGGGGACCAACTGTTGTACCATTTAGGTCTGACGAGCCGCGATAATAACATCAGGATGCGGTGAAATATGTATTACTCATTGTAATAATCTAAAATATTTTATAAATTATATTACTCTGTTAAATTAAATAAATGAATTTAACACTGAGTTCTCTTGAGTTCGTCTCTATCGGAATTTACCTGGATTGTATACCAAGTGTACTATGTTATATATATATATATATATATATATATATATATATATATATATATATATATATATATATAGTGGTCTAACTAATTTGTTCCTTCGTGTTGACCACGAGTCTTTTGTATTTATTAATATCGGATTTTAATCTGTAGAGCCACGTGCATCGTGAGTCACATCTGAGATAATTCGAGTTAATGAAGCAATTATCTAAGTATTTTGCAAGAACCTACATTGAATAAACGACGTCTATGGACATGGAGAAGCCCAGGAGGCGACACGAAGATCCAAATAGACTATATAACTATAAACAAGAGATTCAGGAACGCAGTGGTCCAATGCAAACATATCCAGGTGCCGACTGCGGAAGTGATCACGTCCTAGTCATCTGCAAACTAAGGGTGAAACTCCGAAGACTGAATAAGCCCAGCACATCATCAAGGCTGCAATACGACACGCTTGTGAATGACCTCTACCTGCAGAAAGAATACAATAACAGCGTGAGAAAGAAATATGAACAACAAATTGGAAAAGGGCACTCAAAATGGGATTCACTAAAGAAAGCGATGGTGACCTCAGCGAACAACATAGCCCCAAAGTAAATCAGACGCAGAAGCAAAAACGAGTGGATGACCGAAGAGATTCTCCACATGATGCAAAGGAGACAAAAAATAACACCAAGACATGGAGCAGAGTACAACAAACTTCACAGGGAGATAAGGAACAAATGCAGATAAGCTAAAGAGGTATGACTCAACAACAAATGCGCAGAAGTAGAGAGAATGAGCAGGACCAATAGAGCAGAGATTCATAAAGAGATAAGAGAACTGACAGGACAAAAAAACCTGCTCCTCAACAGGATGCAGAAAATCCAAGGATGGAACAATCATATTGGAGAAAGAGGAAATACTCCAGCGATGGGAAGAGTATATAAAGGATCTTTCTTTCGACAGGAGAGAACAACCGAGAATACACAAGGAGGTGAATGGACCGGAAATAATAAAATTCGAAGTAGAAGCTGCAATGGCCAAAATGAACAGAAACAAAGCAACTGGTCCAGACGGCATAGTGATAGAGTAGCTGATAGCTTTAGAAGAATATGACATAGAAAAAATTACCGACATAATAAACGAAATTTATAGCAGTGGAATAATACCAAACGACCTATGCAAGACGATATTTTTAACACTGCTAAAGAAACCAGGTGCAAATGAGTGTGAACTACACAGAACTATCAGCTTAATAAGTCACCTTACAAAACTGATTGTCAGAATCCTGTTGAATAGAGCGAGAAGCAGAATCAGGCCAGAGATAGGGCAGGAACAGTGCGGGTTCGTCAAAGACACTGGAACAAGGAACGCCATATTCATGATTAGGATGCTCTCCGAAAGGGCAATACAAATGAAGAAAAACTTGTACCTATGTTTAAATGATTATGCGAAGGCATTCGACAAGATACGACACAAAGAATTGATGGAGATGCTCGGCAGCCTCGACATTTTCGGGAAAGACTCTCTACTGGCAGCAAACAGCATCCATACGGATAGGTAACAATCTCAGCAGATTTACAAAGATAGAAAGAGGCGTAAGACAAGGATTTGTTCAACCTGTACAGCGAGAATATTTTGAGGATCCTAGATGTCACGCCAGGATTTGTTATTGGAGGCCACAACTTGAACAACATAAGGTATACAGATGATACAGTGCTGATTGCAGACACGGAAAGGAAACTACAAGACCTCCTACAGAAGGTAGCGGTGGAGGGCGACAAAAAAGGACTACAAATAAACTTTAAGAAAACTGAATGCATGGTCATCAGCAAAAGGTGCAACCCAAAATGCCAAATACAGGTGGGGGATACCAGAATCAAGCAAGTACAAAAATTCAAATACCTAGAAAGTGTTCTAACAGGAGACACAGAGATCTGAAGACGAATTGGTATGGCAAAGAACGTGTTCTAGGAGCTGAGTAAAGTACTAATACACAGGAAAATTTCACTAGAAACAAAGCAAAAAGTGCTGGATTGCGATGTGATGTCAGTTCTTCAATACGGCAGTGAATGCTGGACAATATCATCGAAAATGGGGACAAAACTAGAAGCAGCGGAAATGTGGTTCTACAGAAGGATGCTGCGGATATCGTGAACTGAACATGCAAGCAACGATGAGGTGTTAGAAAGAATGGCAACAAAAAAGAAATTAATACTGAGCATCAGGAAGAGACAACTGACGTTCCTGGGACACGCAATGAGGAAGGAGAGCCTGGAGAACCTGATACTGACTGGCCAGATAGAAGGAAAGAGAGACAGAGAAAGGCAGCGGATAACATATTTGCAGGGCCTGATCAGGTGGATGACGGAACGGGGGTTGCCAGCAGTAACAGGAGCAAACATACTAAGAGCCACAAGGGATAGGGAGACGTGGAGAACCATGATCGCCTACGTCCGGAAGGAACAGGGCACATAGAAGAAGAAGAAGAAGAAGAAGAAGAAGAAGAAGAAGAAGACATTGAATAAACCTTAACCAGACTTATCACATTCACCTTAATCTGGTTCATTATGTAGCTTTCTCCAGTGACAACCAAATGATAGTGAGAGATCTATTTCAAGTGTTTGGTATGTGTGAATGCATCACTTCAGACTGAGTAACTTCACGTATGTGTGTCAGTTTAGAAAGGCGAAATAAGGTTCTGATTGATTGCCAGATCATATTTAAATTTAAATCTACACAACTTCCTTTCAAGATGATCAAAATCGTCAATTACTTTTCAAACTCAGATCGAACTTCGCTGTTTAAATAAACATGTCTCCACAATTGGAACACCTACTGATGAAGCTGGATACACGCTGTATACAACACGTGACACAAGCTTCTAGACAGACTTACTAGAAAAATGATGGATAAATAAGGCAATTTTTCGTTTTTCTGTAGTTTTGTATGCGTGTGCGCACGTGAAGAAAAAATCATTCTTTCTTTCTCAGTTAATCGCTTTCGTTAAAATTCTTGTCGGAGAAACACATAATGGTGAATAAATTCGGTTTATTCACTTGTGTTGCATTAATGTCTGAAGACACCTCAGCGAGATTACTGTCAAGATTAGACACGGATTTCATCTACGCACACCTACAGATTATAATAACAGAAAGCTGTTTGTATAAATTTTTTTTAAAAAAAGGATTTCCTCTTATATTCTGTCCGGAGATTCAAAGAAAGGTTCTTTGCGTATAAAAGTGTTTCATGATATAAAATCTTGCACATATGTATATATCCATATATAGCAAAGAAATATATATATATATATAGTCATCCGCAGAGAGATCTGTTTCGCCGTATCACAGCTCATCAGTACGGTTAGACTCCGATTGCTTGTTTACCCAGGATTGAAACCCGACCGAAATGGCGTCAGTCGGAGACTCTACCCCTGGGCTATGGGCGTTCGGTAGAAGTAGGGAGACTTTTTAGCGCATATCATTATACGCGCCCAATAGCTAGCGCGCTCTAATTCATTTCACTGAATGAGCGATGCGTATATGCCAGAGTAGCTACTGTTTATCAAAGTCTACTATTTTTCCAGAGTGCTCAGTCAGGGTGTGAGAGCGTAAATATTGTCATATATATATATATATATATATATATATATATATTTAACTCAACTAAAATAAAGTGATAACGATAATAAAACACAAGGTGGCTACTGGATGTGAAAGAGAAGAAAAATGTATTAGAATGAACCGGAAACCCAATCCTAAAACGGAAATTAGGGGGAAACATCAAATCTAGTTCGAAAGAAAGGGGAAGAGTGTGAACCGGTCGATAGACGAATCGATAAATAAATAAGTAGGAAATAAAATTTCAGAGTTCAGAAGAAGATGTTGGAAGTATAGAATGGAATATGTATATATTAAATCCTCAAACACTTGATGCAGGCCTCCGTGTTAAATATGAGGCCTTGAACATAAATGGATGCATAACATCGCCATTACTAGCGATCACTTTAAACACATTCGCAATCACTATTATACTCATGCAACTCATTCCGAATTCTCTACTCTGTCCTCAGATTAAGACCTGAACACTTTGAAATGTTCGTATTTGAGCTTACGGTGCAAATTTTAAACAATACATAATCCCTTTTCGAAATTTCTGGCGGAGTCAATTGCACCATGAAGCTCGTTTTCTCTTTTTTTTCCTAGTCGTCAAAATCAAAAGCAAATAACGCTCATGCGCAAAATAAAAAATATTAAATGGTTACAATTTACCAGTCGCATCCTTCTTATTTCTCTCTCTCTCACTCTCTCTCTCTCTCTCTCTCTCTCTATATATATATATATATATATATATATGTATAATTTTAAAAAAATATAAATTTTGTCACTTATTGATTAGTGTTAGCTTCAGCATACGGAGAGTTGGCGAATTATGTGGTCCAAGTTTGAATCTCCTTTGTCCATTTGCCACGGCAGTGAATTCTTGTTAAAATTAGCATCGAAGCAACGACGAGGTGTTAGAAAGAATGGCAACAAAAAGGAAATTGATGCTGAGCATCAGGAAGAGACAACTGAAGTTCCTGGGACATGCAATGAGGAAGGAGAGCCTGGAGAACCTGATACTGACTGGTCAGATAGAAGGAAGGAGAGACAGAGGAAGGCAGCGGATAACATATTTGCAGGGTCTGATCAGGTGGATGACGGAACGGGGGTTGCCAGGAGCAACAGGAGCAAACATACTAAGAGCCACAAGGGATAGGGTGACGTGGAGAGCCATGATCGCCTACGTCCTGAAGGGACAGGGCACATAGAAGAAGAAGAAGAACGATCCTTTTGTGCGATAGCGTTCTGAAGGTGCTCTCGACGGGTTGAATAAAGCATTGTGTTTAAAATCATTCGGATATTTTTGAGGATTGTATTAGCATGAAGTTACAAGTCATCCTCACTGAGGATTAACCCATTTCAACTACATATAACGCCAAAAGATATACCCTTTCAAAAAAAAAATCAGCTCAGCATATATATTTTAATTAGTATCAGTATAGATTAATTAAGAAAATAAATAAAATTAATGAATTAAATGAAACTTAAGAGATATTTTAAGAGAACAGATATACTTCCCTCAATATACAGTTGGTAAACAGGCATGTATTTTAAAGCGAGTATCTATGAATATAAAAATACCTCATACATAGGAATTTATCAAGTGCGCTTGTCATTCCCAATTTTAATCTAAAAGATATTACACTTATCAAAGGAGAAAATAGTTTACTTAGAAGAGAGATTCTCGAGAGTTCCGCTATAAAATCTTATCAAAATATAAATCTACGCCCCAGTTTCTTTCCAATCTCACCTTTCCTGAAAGAATTACTACTTCCTCGAGCCCACATAGACGACAACGAAAATGTTAAAAAGTCAAATGAAAACGGTTAAATACATTACATCATATTTTTGAAGATGTAGAGCACTTCCGTTCAACTCAAACCATGACAATCTGTTCACTATTCAAAGAATATCCATTTATTAATAAAAACAGGTATTTCTTAAATGTTAATCGATTACTTGTCTTACCAAACGTTGCATTTTGACACTTTGTGTCTTTTACATGTTTTGACTGACCTTTAAACTACCTGATGAACATTCCTAAATGTTTTCAATTTTAAAAGACTTGATAAACCAATAACATCCTTGCTCTTCTATATGAACATATACAACAAAATCCTACATTTGACTTAAGAAAGTCCATCAGAGGACGAAACGCATCGGTTCAGAATAGTTTTGTCTCCTGCTTACAAATTCATTTTTTATTTGAAATTATTTTAATTTACATTGCATCACGGAAATATTTATGTTTCGAGATTTATCTTGTCATCAGACAATGTTCAATATCTATGGTGAAAATGATTTCTATTTGAATTTTGAAGACAGTACGCTTGCTATTTAAATGCAAATATTGAGGGGTAAGACAGAAAAATTTAGATTTTGTGGGTGTGTTTAATTTAACTAATCAGAATGAAGGTCGCCTTTACAATTTGAATCAATTCTGAAATTTCGGCTCCATCAAACGAACCTTGTAATTCATCAAAAGTGCTTTTTTATTTTTTAATTCATGCTTCACCATTGTGGAATAGTATGAATATTCTGCAATCTAGAATTATATTTATATGGACGGATGGTATATCTATGAACCGTTGAGTGAAATTTAACGCTTCCATTAAGCATTTTTCAGATATTGATGGGTGAATGTTTCAATGTCATATATTATAAAAGTAATTTGTTTTTGTTTTGAATTTTTTGAAACCAAGAAATACAATCACCTGTGTTTTTCTACTGGTTGACTTGGATAGCAATTCTCAATAAGTCACGAATGTTTTTTTTTTAAATTTTATGGCTTATCTTACCCACTTCAGTTTTTGTTGGGTTTATGAGCCAGTACGAGAGGCTACTGTGAAATTATTTTATTTGTATATATATTTACTCCTGTCGCACTCATGGAGAGAGAGAGTGTGTGTGTGTGTGTATGTGTGTGTGTGTGTGTGTGTGTGTGTGTGTGTGAGAGAGAGAGAGAGAGAGAAAAGAGAGGGAGAGACAAATTCATTTTTTTACTACCAGTTATTAAACTTTACCAGCAGTTATTAAAGTTATTGCCGCGTGTTTGCTCTATAACAGTGCCTTGTTACTTTATTTTTTGTAATGTTGTCGAGTAGCAAAGAATCTTCTCTGTAATAAAGTCCATTGTATATTTATTTGTGTCTGTACATATATACGCATATATATATATATATATATATATATATATATATATGTATGTATGTATGCGTGTGTGTGTGTTCTCTCCTGTAATGCTTTGAGCAGATAACCTGTGAGGAAACAGCTAATAATCCTTTCATGTGTTCTACCGTCATTTTTGTTTTACAGCAGAGGAAGGTACACTAGCTTATGCAGAACCCGTTATAAATTTCATGCAGGAACTAGAAATTAGCTGTTCTTAATCTTATACTATAAGCAAACATTATTTTTATTTTGTATTTTATGTTGATTGAAACCTACTTATTTAATATCAAAGTTTATTCAGTATTAAAGAAAATTAATGTGAAATTTAATACTGCTTATCGGACACCAGCTTATCAATATATGCCTATACAAGAGCCTGAGAATATTGCTGAAAAGAGAATTACTGTCGAAAGGCGATTTCTGGAAAAATATATATGAAATAAAGAAAACGGATCAAAATGAGAAAAAAATCAAATTATCCGCAACGCAGATTCATTGGCTGTTTCTCGTCGAACAGTTAGTATCGCAGCTATAAGAAATAAGTTTCAATCTTTTTTTTAAACAGCCCGCTTCAAGCAAGGCAATAATAACACTATGACGCAAGGATCTCGTGGGAGTGAAAAGGAATGAAAGAAAAACAAACTCACCACCCAAAAATAACAAAAATGGGTGAAGAGAGTGAAAAAAATCGGAAATCCTCAAAGAAAAAGAAAGCAAAACAAAAGAAAACAAAAATAACGTAGTACTTCTCTTGTTCAAAACACTGGGGAGAATCGTGATCGTGAACATCTACTCCAATTGTTGAGAAGGAAAATAATTAAATATTAATAAATAACTAGTTCAGGCGGAAACTTTAGTAAAAAGTTGAAGACGAGTACGACGAACTTGAAAGCTAATCCTAAAGAAAAAAATCAAGAAATAAACCATTACATCTATTAAAAAGACAGGAGAAGAGTGAGAACTGGACGATAGGTAATCCTATTCACTCCTATTGCGGCAAAGGAAAAATAATTGAATAAATAAAATTTTCCACTTCGGGCATAGACGTTAAAGTTGAAGTAGAATCTCGAAAGAAACCTGGAAGTTATTTCTAAAGATAAAATCAATAGATAAACCTCTTCTCCTGGAAGACTGTCATGGAAAACTGTGAACCTGATGGTAGCTGAACTTATCTAATATCATTGAAGGGAATGAAAAAATAATTTAATTAACACAGAATAAAATTTCAGATGTCAGACGGAAACGTTAGAAGAAAAGAGTTGAAATCGACATTATAAAGGACCGCATGAATAATAGATGATGAAAAATAGATGAAATAAGGAATAAACCTCTACTCCCATTCAAAAGACTAGGTAAGTGTGTGAACTACTCAATAGACGGACCTATCTATTCCTATTGAAGATTAGGATAAGTAAATAAAAATAAATTTCAAAATTTAATGAGATACGTTAGAAGTATAGAGCTGATGTAGAAAGTAGAAGAATGGTTTGGTTCGTATGTTTTACGGTTTATCTATGCCAGTGAGTTATTTAATGCCGACAAGATTTTGACAATAGATTCGTATATATAGAATATATATTCTTTGTAAGAAATCAGTTTATACATTGGGTTTCATTGACGCATTTTTGTAAAAAGGATATTTTTGAGAGTCAGATGTATTATTAGTATATATATTTTTCTTCAAAAATGTATTGCTTTTAATATTTTTTCTTCAAAAATATATTGTTGGTAATACTTTTCTTGATAAGTAAATTGTTGGTAATATTTTTTCTTGCAAAAATATATCGCTTGTTATATTTTTTCTTTCAAAAATATATTCCGGGCAATACTTTCTTCTCCCAAAAAGTATTGCTGGAAATTTTACTATAAAATATATCGTGCTTGATCGCTGTTGGGGGGTTAAATATTTGTCCATAGCAGGGATCCAAACAGGCGCTACCACCCAGGTTGAGGATAGACTTGGAAACAACAGCAATTAATAGGTTGTTCTATGCTCCTCAAAACTTCCCAATTAGAGGATGAGTTTATCGTCATACTCAAGACCTGGATGTAGTTTATCGTCATACCTACGACGCAACTTAGAAGGAACTGGAAGCTCTATTCTATCCAGGAAACAATAGATAAACCTCTATTCTTGTTCAAAATACACTGGAGGAGTGGGAAGAAAAGAGGTGAAGAACACTTCAGATAAAACCGGAAACCCAATGCTAAACAAGAAAACAAAGGTTAAAACTCTATTCCTGTTCACATATTTGTTTTTGAAAATATGATAGAAATATTATCAGATAATAAGAGGTTACAACGGCCGAAACAAAGTGAATATAGCAGTAAAGATGAGAAGAACAGTCCGAAGAATGTAAATAATGTAAATAATTACAATACCTTATCTAAAAAATATAGACAAATATTGGAGCGTTTATAGGAACGTTGGTTCACTCTATCAAGCTCGAAATATTTTTCTCGTCAGCTTCCATCTTGCATATTTATAAATCAAACATTTGTCCCAGCATTTAAGATCTTGGCAAAATTCAAAGAATGGTCAGTAATTTTGGCGATCCTAATCTGTCATTTCGTATTCAGTCATTTGCTCACTGACGTGGCTTCCCGCTATCATAATGATTTTAATGGTAATTCTTCTTATGAGTTCTTTTCCTTAGTAACGCAACTGTATGAATTTAAGCGTGTTACTAGTTTGGCAACTAGGTCTCAGCGTTTTACTGTTGAACTAATAAGATACAACCGCCAATTCTATTCTAATTGTTTCTTTTCTCATACATGTTGTCTGCGTAAATATTTTCCGATTTCTTGTTTCCCTGTCACCTACAATCTTCAAAAATAAAAAATGTAACGTCACTCGCCATCTTTTATCAATGTGAAGTCTATTTCTTTGCTCTCCTTTTTTTACTTCTCCTCACTAGAATGTTTTACTCTATGTAGTCCCCTGTATCATAGTGACATTAACGCCTTTGTTAGGGCGAAATGATTAAAAATTATGTGACTAGGGATATATAGATATATATTTAGTCTTGCTTAGTGATTATTAAGTTTGTTTAAAAATTCAAGTTTGAAACTGGACTTACGCCCTTCATATCAAGGAGCATTTTTAGTTTTAGTTTTATACAAATTTTTTTTTAATTAGGAACAAATAGATTAATTACATTTTTATATGTTTTATTTTAAAAATATTTATCATAGACGCACTTTTTGCGATATTGATTTTCCGTATTTTTTTATTTTACAAGTAGTGTCGATATTTTAATTAAAATGCAAACATTTACAAAATATTTTGGTACCATACATTTTCGAGGCATGATATTTGTAAATCTAACACGGTGAATTTATCATTTGAAAAGCCAATGATCGCTTTAACATTATTTCAACATTATAAACAGGAACCCTCTGCTAAATAAATAATAAATCAGAAGTTCTAAACTTTCACATATAAAAATTTTCTACCTCCCATCTATATAGTAAATATTCAAAAGTATACCAAAATTGTTTGGTAAAAATTTGTTATTGGTTCGTAAACTAACTTTACAATGTAGTAAAAAGTACGAAAGGCAATTAACAAATAACGCTGCCTTTTCTGATGTCTGTTGCCATTACAAATAACAAACGAAAGTAAACTTGACCATTGAAAATTGTACGTATAATTTAGTCTTATGACTTGGGTTAGTGTTGCAAGTGTTGATAAAATGTTATATGATCACTGTTCTTAATTAGATGATTAGAAAAAAATATACACTACTACCAACTCTCATTGTTTTCTGTTTTCCATTATTCGATATATATCTAGAAAAAATGTTATTTCTCCTGAAGAACCATGTGAATGTTAATGACCTTTCTCAATGCTATAAAAAATACTAAACCAGTCGTTGTTTGCGGGGATATCTTGTCAAAGAGTGTGACCAAGTATTCCCATTTAGCCTTTTTTTTATAAAGGTTGTTTATATTTCTCCTTTGAATTTTTTTCGAATAACATATGTTGAAATATCATTTTAGTACTTAAAGTCCTATATCACCGAGAAAATTTGCACAAATTACTCACTATTTTCTGTTCAATTGCACATTCCCTGTCCAATAGTTGAAATTGCCCACACAACAGTTGAAATTGCTCAGCCAACAGTTGAATTTACCGACTGGTGTGTAACATTGCCAAATTAGTGATGCCCTGGTAACAGACATGGTGTTGGAAGGTAAAAAGGGACCTCCCAGAGGATTAAAAATAAAGTAAAAAGAGCACTTTCATTTAATAATTGTATATTTAATATATGTTTTGTGCTATTCATTTCTACGATTAAAAAGTATAAGAATTTTTTAAATAAACTATTCAAATGATTCCACTTCTTCACTATGAGATGAGCTTCTGCTGTGGATGGTAAGGAAAATGTGTTTAATCAAGTGATAATCTGTGGAAGAGATGTCTGTTGAGTAAAGTGGATATTTTGAAATCTCACAACCAAATGCAATGCAACGTTTGAACTGTGGACCGTGAAATGTAAGGGCTTTCATTGGCATGGTGTAGAATTAGGCTTTCAGTACTCCCTAGTCTAACCAATACATTCAACTGATCTTTTTTGACTGAATTCGATGTTCTTGTTTCATTTTTAATTACTCTCAAGTTGATGTTTTGTTGAGATTTTGTGGTATAATTTGGGCTTGTTATTAATAAATATCTAAAGCAATTCTTACAATCAAAAAAATATTTTCTCCTTTTAAATAACCCTTAAAGGGTTGATAATCCGTAAAACACGATGCAATCAATGAAACTTTATGCTTCGAACGGTTATTGGGTGTCATATTCATTCGAGTCGACAAATTGTACTCATATGCACGATGCATATGTTGCTGGGAAAATGTTCGTTTTATTTTATCGATCCAGAAAGTGCCCGACTCTTGTGCTAAACTTTATCTTTACAAAGGCCAGTTTTGATGATGTAGAGAATGATGTGTTAGCATAAATTGTCTGACAGCTACTACTGGCTTCTTCTGCTTGTGTGGCATGGTGCAGAGTCTTGTTGTCAGACATAGAATCTTTCACAAACAACCCTCTTGACTCAGGACAGCACTACCTCTTCAAAATACTTGATGTTGGCCTGCGTGTTGAGTCAGATCTACCGTACATTTGTAACCATCCATTTCACTCCCCAGATACTCGTATTAGAGCTTCCAGTGCGAATCCCCAGCAGTACAGCATGCCATATTACCCTTCATATATATCTTCCCCTGTAAACTTGTCGGTAAAATAAAAAATAAATAAAAAAATTGGTAAAGCAACGACTTTTGATTTTCTGAGTGTTAAGTAAATAATTGAAATTGGTTTCTACCTTGATAACCGTACACGTAAGATTTGGTCTGTTTTTCTGACTATTCTCAAAATATATGTAATAATAATAATAATAATAATAATAATAATAATAATAATAATAGAAAAACACATTCCATTAAACTTATCGCTTGAAAAAAAAAACTGTTTTTTTGTTCTAATAGAGTCGAACAGTACGGAAAATCTCCATCGATTGTTATGTATATTCTTCTCGTTCGTGGTTAGTTTTGGGCGTCCATTTTTATTTTCGCTTTTGAACAACTGAAATTCAATCTGTTATTTACATATATATAATCAACGTATCGAAGTTCAGTAATCACAGATTTTCCCTCCTCTGACTTCACACACTAACACACACATACATACATAAATATACACACCTACGCAGAGATAGAAGCAAATATATACAAGTGAGTGTGAAACATGACTCGGCTACGGTCATGAGACCTTAGTTAAAAAAGCAAAACAAAAAAAACATAGCTTCTTTGTTTGTTTTTCTTTTTTTTTTTTCATGACTGTGATGTGAAAAAACAATGGATTATGACAATATGAATGAGAGATTAGGGTGAATTTAGCTGCTACATTGGATTGAACATGTGAGTAACAAGAAATCAAAACAAAAACGTAAATTACTTTCTCACCGACTTGATGTCGTTTCCCTTTGTCTTTTCTACAAATATTTTCATGGCAACTACTCTGACGAGCTTTTTTTACCTGGTGTGCCGACTACGTGAATTTAAGCGTGCTGTCAGATTGGCATCCAGGTTCTATCCTTCTACCGTTGAAATAGCTACATGTAGCCCATCACTTCTACTCCAACAGTCATTTTTCTCACAGTTTACACCCGTGGAAGTCTCTTCCGTTTAATGCTCCCCTGATATCTAAACTCTCCAAAAAATTAAACGCAACTTCAATTGCCATCTTCTCTCTCATTGAAACCCTTCCATCATTTATCCTTTCTTCGACATCCCCTGTACCCAGTCTTTCTCTCAGTCTAACCCCCAGTGCCCTAGCTGTGGTTTTGCATTGCTTGGGGTGAAATGAATCAGAAAACACAAGTTAAATTTCTAAGGCACTTAATAAAAGCGCTTGGAAAATTTCACGCTCACAGGACATATTGACTGCAACACGGACAGAGAAAACCAGCGAGTATGATAACTATCAAGCTTGTATAAATGAATGGCATAAAAGCGCCAAGGAGGTAGAGTGAAAAATAAATCATGGAGAGCTAGGATAACCCATCTCACGAAGGGAAGAACAAGAATCTAAAATCTAATTTACAAGATATTATTTAATATACCAGTGTAACCGTGCCATTAAGAATGACGGCATATATTTAGAGACTCTAAATGTATTCTATGAAATGTAAAAGAAATTATATGATTTAACAAAATCATATGAAAAGTGTCATTTAGTTTAAAAGCACTCTCAGTATAATATTTTGGTATGTACGTCAGGTGGCACTAACATTTGATTTGATTTTGAGTAATTTAATTAATATCTTGATGCTTCCAGAGTTTCTTGTTCTACAAAGAGCTACATATAATTGACCATGGCTAAATACAGGTTTTGGAAAATATATTCCTACATAGAAAAATGATTGTCCTTATAATCTATTGTCCTTTAAAATGACGGAATTATTAGATATTGTTGTTTTTTTTTCAAAGTAATACAATACTAAAATACGACCATTTTAATTAATTGCGTATATATATATATATATATATATATATATATATATATATGTGTGTGTGTGTGTGTGTGTGTGTGTGTGTGTGCGCGTGTTTATATTTTTACTCACATTATAATATTATCAACTATACATATTAAAAAGGAATAATCTTTTAATAAGTTGAGTACGGATTGGCGCGCATGTGTACCATGCATTAACACACCCGCATCTGAGCGTTGCCTGAACAGCAACGTCTCTCGTGCTTTATATTTGTGCATTCAGCTAAGCCTTTACCCATTCTTAACAAACAGTAACCTGAGTATTTTGAAATATCGTCAAAATGTTCATTACAGCTGTAAGATATAGCTTAAGACTTTATCATAATTACTTCCTCTATATGAAAATTGAAATATTTCACACAAAAAACAGTGAGAAATATGTAGACACACGATGACTGTTATATAATGTATGATTATATCTCAGAAAATAGTATAATCTTGATCCTAATGCAATCAGCTATTTCAGAATCAAATTCTCGTAAATTATTTGTAGTAGCTTGTATATTACCTCTTTGGAAATTATTTTCATTATACACAGCTTTATAAAGGGGCAAATCAATTGCAGCTTTTCTTTTAGATTTACGGCTAAATCCCTTTTTTAGAATTCCACTTCGGAATTTTCAAAACATAAACATTAGAAAGCAAATACTAATGATTTGAAATTTTTCAACCCGATTAAATAAGAATAAATAGTTATTTTGTTACCATCGTAAGTATCTAAACCAACGATATACAAAGGAAAGATCAATAACACAAAATGTATTTGCTATCTTTTTTACTGATAGACCAACAAAAATGAACTTTTTCTAAGAAAAGGCAGAAAAATCCAACTTCAAAATCAATGATAAAGTTAACAATTAAATTTTATTTACTTTCAACCGAAATAAAAGACACACTTTTCTTAAAACTCCAAATTATTTTGTGAGTGCCATGTCAGTAAGAAAGAGTCTTGATAGATCTTGACCACAGACAAACAAACGCGACTGAATACAATACCTGCGCCTTTAGAAGATATATATGTTCTAATGCAACACCGGGCATACACCTCACATCGCATTGAGGTGTTGATTTTTACATGTTTTGTGTTGGTAAAAATGGATGCAGTGTACGTCCTGATCAATAAAACAAATTGGCTTCTCCGTTGCCAGAGATTAAGTAGCTGCATGTGTCCTCCTATAGACTAACTGACGCACTGTGCATGTCCGTTCATTAGCGGGGATAGGAGGAGTGCACCTGACCGTAAACCGAGGAAGAGGCAATAAAACCGATTTGGTAGATACATATACATGTTTGTCATAAACACAGTGTCATTTGCAAGTCTAACATTCTTAAGACTTACGCCGACCACTGATAAATTTGTAAGATAAAATTTTCTGAAAATAATATTTTGTGTTGATTAATTTTATTTAATTATTTATTTATTTTTAATCATATCACCCCGAGCAAGGCGGTAACGCCACTGATGTGCAGGGGGCTACGTAAGGGTGAAAAGACTGGAAAAGAGAAATCCGGAAACCACATCCTAAACAGGGAACAAGGGATGAGCACCTGTTCAATAGACGTGGGTGGAGTGTGAACCGGGCGATAGTTTAGTCTATCTACTCCAATTGAAAAAAAAAAGTGAAAAGATTGGAAAAGAGAAAGCCGGAAATCACATCCTAAACAGGGAACAAGGGATGAGCCTCTACACCTGTTCAATAGACGTGGGTGGAGTGTAGATAGTTTAGTCTATCTACTCCAATTGATCGGCTTTTTCCAAATTACGAAGAAATATGGTTAAACGCTTTGTCTGCAGCTACCTTGATAATGAGTTAAACAAGTCATAACCAGGGTAGGTACAAATGGAATGCAAAAAGAATGAGGGTGGTTTGATGCACTATAAGTATTAATGGCGGGTTTTCGCCGTGAAGGTTACAACTTGTAAAAATAAGGAATCTAGTTTGTTTGAACGCATTCCATGAAACTTGCAAAAATGCAAGAGGCTTGTAACGTTTCGTTAGTAATAAATATATAGTAGCGTAGAAAATCATTCAACACCCACAAGAACAAGTATAACGCAGCCACTCGACAGGCTCGCTACCCCTGGTCTGGAACCGGTGTGATGATGAAGACCGGAACTTGAGTCAGGGTTGATGCTGTCGAAACGGCACCACTTATGACGACGCTCTCGGGTCGCTAATCTTGATGATGGTTTCGTCACAGCTGGTCCTCAAGACGTCTATTACAACGCTGAACTTCTCTGCCCACGCTGTGTTCTTTGATTTAAGGAAAGTCACGCTAAAACCCGGTAGCCGTTTCTCTACCACCTCAAACCAGACCGGACACGTGTATACTTATGCTGATAAAATAAACACGGCACCCCCCAAAAATAAATAAGTTCCAAGATGGATGAGTTACAGAAATTTTTTTAGATATATATAAAAAAATAATTAACAATAATAGCAGAATGTCCAATCGTCGAATTCAATGTTCACAACGGAGCAAAAGATTCGTTTAAATAATCAGACCTTTCAATTTTCCCAATCACTTTTAAAACAAAAAGTTCTTTTCAAAGCTTTATGGAAATAGCAGAAGTGGAGCGAATGGTAGGTATGTAGCGACGGCGGTAGTGTGGTCGTTTGGTCTCTGTCGCTCGGCAGCTCTGAAAATTTAACTTGGCTCTTTACCGAAGCTTTACGTAATCTACTACCATCTGGTGATGGTAGTAGATTTGTCTTGTCTCCTTCGCTTGGCAATAAAAAAATCTCCTTTCAGCTAGTTTAACTCTTTCACGGCTCATTCTGTTTCTATACATCTTTAGGCAGGACTCTATCGGAGGCGCATTATCAATTTTAACTCTTTTAATTTGATCGGCGAGAGGTTTTTCTATGTTTCTTTATATCTTCAGCCATGTGTTCTATGGGAGGCGACTGTCACTGTCTCTACTGCTGGCACCCAATCGGCATGGCTCCCGGTTGGGAACTCTTTTCTCTCAGTAGTTACATCTCGACTGCAACTGACTACTCCAACTACGTACTTTTCTCACTGGGGTCACAATTTTTATACTTGTCCTCAATTCTCTTGGGAGATTCGGACGGACCCGCGGGTATCTTTATGCAAATCAGATCTTTGATCAATGAGATTTCTTCCACCTACACATCTCGAGATGGGAAGTTTTGGTTTAACAAATGAGTCACCACCTCATCTGACGTAATTTTCTCTTCGTCCTCTTCTTCATAATTCAACTGATTACGTCAGCAAATTCATTCTTTAGCTTGGAAATTTTAACTCCAGTGAGATTTATAATTTATATCAATTCTCACAATCAAATTCTGACCTCCCTAACTTCATCAAAAGTTTCTGACAATTTGTTTTGACTATCATTGTTTTCCACTTTTACCGGCCAAAAATTCACTTCTGAATAACAATGGAAAAATATATATTTACTTTTTACCCAATTTTCAGCTAGATTTTCTATTTTTCGGATTTTACAACCACATAAGCTTTAAATATTTTTAATCAGAGCTCATTTTGCGAATTACAATAAACTGCAAAATCAACAATACCATTAATAATAATTTCTTTCGTTCTGTCGTATTAAACTAAGAATTACATTTTTTTTTGTAGAAATAGGGTTATACAAGGAAGCGCTTTTTGACTCTATCGAGACTAGAACGTAAAGACTCGGCATCTACAGTCCCTATATATCAACAGTACTCTATTTTTGCTCTGATCTGGCTCTTGTAAGGGTAGAGGAATACACGAGGATACAGGTATTTACTGGGGCGGCCATTTTTCCAGCATCATTCGTGTTGGATTGTATGTATGGGTTTATCGTTCGGTTTGGGATGAAGATAGTTATCCTGCAAATATTAGACTATCTATCTATCTATCTATCTATCTATCTATCTATCTATCTATCTATCTATCTAAATTTAAAATGATTTTTTTGTCTTTTTGAACCTAGGCAAGATAGTAATTCCACTAAAAAGCAGGAGTTTACAAGAAGCGAAAGAAAAGGAGATGACTAAAAAAGTACAGGATTGAGATAGGAACAAAAAAAGAACAGAGTTCAAGGAGAGAGAAAATGCTGATTGCGGTTGCATTTCAATTTTTTGAAGATTTTAGGCAGCAGGGAAGTAAGAAATCGGAAGAGATTTCAGCAGTTGCGAGAAAAGAAACTTTTAGAGTTGAAGTAGCTATTTTAACAGTAAAACAGAGCGAGCTAGATGCCAATCTAATAGCTCGCTTAAATTAATGTAGTCGAGACACCAGAAAAAATTGCTATGAGAACAGGTCAAGTCGGCGAGAGAGTCACTAAATTTTGAATGTCCAGTCAGGATCGATGATATTACAATCCTTCTTTGGATTTTATCAAGAATCTCAAGATGTACAAAAGAAGCACCAAACCAGTTATCGCAGCAGTATTAAATGCACGGATTAATGGTAGATTTATAAATGTACAATATTTCTAGGGAAAAAAATTTCTTTGCACGAAACAATGGGCCAACTTACCTTGCAGTAGACATAGTAATAGATTCAATCTAGTGGCTCCATTTTATGTCTGTAGAAAAACTTGTGCCTAAGAAGAGATAATGTAATTTAGCATCAACAATGTTGATATCAAGCAGAAAACTTTCTCTATATTGTTTACATGAAAGCAGTTCTGCTTTTGAGACATGAAAATTCACAATCCATTTTTTGCCCCAGTTAATCATTCTGGGGTTCCTTTTCAAGAGCAGTTACCAGTTTTACTTTGTCAGATGCGTTGTATTTACTACTGATACAGGAGTAAATGCATGAGTCATTTGAATAAATATCTAGTTGGAAACAGATTTAAGTCTTTACATTTGCTCAGTCATTTCGTATCATTCTCTTCTGTAAATACCATGTCATCCCAAAATATTTGAAATCAAGTGCCTATTTTTTTCTTGATTATCTGAGAATTTTTATGATTTCTTTGGATCTAAGTGAAGTGTTTTCCCGTTGCCGTCGCCTTCTCCGCGGTTTTGACATCAAAGTTGACCTCATAAACTAGTTACCTAATCCAGTATAATAACTACCCATGACAATTTGTGTCAGGGTAGGGAAGAAATGTTGTATTTTTGCTCTGACAGATAACAATATCAGAAAAAGAACGCAAACACCTCTGATGGAATTTGAACACGATAGCTACCCATTTTAATTTTCAAAATTTTCCCCATAAGCAGAAAATCTCAGGTACATTTACAAAAGATGCTGTCTGGAATATCCAATCCCACATATTTACATTACCACAGTCATAAAATATACACATATATTTAATGAATGAGTGTAATCATTAAACATATTTCGTCTTAATGCATTATATTATAAAAGGGAGCGTGCAATATCGCTTGTGAAAATCGTTTCCTTTCATCAATACAATAACTTTTCTTTATTGATTTTATGTAACTTTTCGTCAAATATCTTTCACCTGACCTGACCAATATTTTAAAATATTTTCTTTTTATGCATACACACAAATCTATCTATCTATATATATGTATACACACACACACACACACACACACAAACACACACACACACAGACACATACATACATACATATATATATATATATATATATATATATATATATATAAGACGGCATTTTACTTTAACATTCTTTTCACTTTTTATTTTTCTTTGAATCTTTTTCCTCTGGTGACATTTGTAATTACTTAATGACTAAATCATGAAATCAAATTATATTTTACATGAATACGCGAGAATAACAAGCGTCTTTTTAAAGAGTGTAATCAATATAATTATTTTAACTATGAAAAGGAAACGAATTGATTGTATCCACAAATGCACAGTGAAAATATTACAAAGAAATTAAAATATTTTCTTATCTTCAGAAATCACTTGATTAAAGAAATGTACATGAAAATGCACTTTTTCTATCAATCAATCTCAGTCATATATATATATATATATATATATATATATATATATATATATATACGTTTGTATGTATAATACCGACAATTTTTGCACTTCTTTACTCTCACTAAACAGTAGAATGTAAGAATATTGGATAAAAACTAAAAAGAAATAGTCAAATTGTCATTGTTTGTCATATTTTATTAATTTATTTATCTGTTTAACTGCATATCAACTCCTTATGGGTCATTAATGCCAAAATATTATTTTTTGTGAATTTTGAAGTAATAAAAACATGATATATTGTATTCTGCTTTCATAGTTGAATATATAGTAGATGATACTCAGCTTTTGTGCTAGTACATATTTGTGAGGATACCATTTCCAAAGGTGGTGATATGAGTTTTTTATGTTGCAGTTTTGTTGAAGCCATATTATGAAATACAGTTTGATCTAAGAAATTTTAGGATATTATAAGGATTAATGGCATGAACGTGTTCTTTCATATTGATTCATATATTGCTGATTCTTTTACGATAGAAATGTATTTTTATACTTTCGTGGTGTTTTGTTTGGAGGGTGAGCTATTCGCCAATTAAGAGGTCTTCGTACCCTGGCTCAGAGGGAACCGGGGAATAGTAGTAATCAATGTTGCACAAAACCACCATTCTACCAATCAATGGCCTTGCTGCCGGATGTAACTTAGTTCATTTTCTTTGTCTTATGCAACGAAATATGTTTAAAAGAAAGGTTACTGCCCAAATATCAAAAATCTGGTGTGCGCGACAAAGCAAACAACTCAGACGAGCTTGAAAATGACTTCCAATCCGTAGTGGACTGGGGTAAGAAATGGCTCGTAAATTTTAATGCTTCTAAAACGAAACTGCTATCAATTAACCATTATAGACAATCGCACCTACCTCCCATTAGCATGGACCAGGCTTGCCTCCCAGAGAGTAAAACACTACGCCTCCTTGGTCCGACACTCACAGCGGACCTCAAGTGGAATGATTATATCGAATCCATTGCTAAATCTGCTGCTATGAAAGTCGGTTGGCAGACCGGCTGCAGTCACTCTCTCACCGGCGTGACGTGGCTTCCCTGTACCTCTTCTATAAATACTTTCACGGTTTCTGCTCCGATTAACTTAAATCACTGGTGCCCCCGAGGTACGAATTTGCACGAGATACTAGATTAGCAACTAGGTCCCACCATTTTATAGTGAAACCGATAAAATATAACTGCAATTTCTACTCCAACAGCTTCTTGTCTCGCACTTCCCGAGTGTGGAATTCCCTTCCACATGATTGCTTCTCCGACTGCTACAATCTCCAGGAGTTTAAAAGTAAGGTCAATAGACACCTCCTAACACACTAACTCGCATCCATTCTTTCAAACACTCTTCCCATCTGCCCAACCCTCAGCCTCGGTATCCTTACTCGTCTATCACCCTCCTTCTGACATTGCCTATATCTAACCACTCTTTCTTTTCACCTTCCCCTATGTAACCCCCTGCGCAATAGTGGCAGTGTAATGCCTTGCTTGGGGTGAAAAGATTTAAAATATATATACATATATATCGGTTCTACTAAAACCCGTTCACCACTCGCTGGTATCAGCAGACATTTGAACAATAATTCTTATAAATACAGCACTTCATTATCCAAATACTATTGATCTTTAAAGGAAAAGACAAAAGACTCACTGTTAAATAGAAAATCCTTACAAAGGCCCAAACTTGTAACTCCCTCCGTGCACCTTGCTACCTCTGTCTTAACGAAAAATTAGAAATTATCAAATTTAGGGACAAGTGTACGTTTTTATTTTTAGCTTGTTTATTTGCGTAAGTATATATCTAATTATGTTTATATGTTAATGTACTGAAATATGAGTGTGACTGCCATGACCTCATTCATTCAATGCTAGTCATGTTACGAATCCGCTCTGATTGTATCCAATATTGTGGCAATTCAGTCCGAGTACAAATAGAGCTTTAATATTTAACAAACAAATTGACAAGTCAATAAAAATAAAAATTTGAAATTTGTGCATGTATATATGCGTGTGTATATTAATCTTTATATGTGTCTGTTTGCCAGTGTATGTGTATATACACGTCTATTCTCCATGTGTGGATGTTTATAAGTTTATTTATATGTACGTTCTTGTTCTTCCTCGTTTAATATATGAATAACTTTCTAAATCTAATAAATTCTTAAACTTAGAAAAACTTTTTTTAAATTTCGAAATATTAATAAAGTAGATGAAATAGTCGGTTAATAATGCTGATCTCAATTTAATCAAATATTAATACTAATGCCCCACCAAATTATTTTTAAGTCCGCTAACATATTCTCCAAATTAAAAGTTTCTTTATTTTGATTGGTCCACATTTTACATACAACAATGCCTCCCTGATTAAAGGGGTTTTACTTGTTTTTAACCTTTTAAACCCCTTCAAATGAAATAAACCTAATCACTTGAGAAGACACAAGAAGTGTCGAAACCAAATAGTTACTTTTGTAGTGATATTATAACATATTAATGTTATAATTTCTGAATAAATAAATATATCTATATATACATAAAGCCACAAAAATACAAAGAATTACTAGGTGTGAGAGAATATGTGTAAAAAAACCGTTATGGAGGAGAGAGCGCAATAAAAACCAGCAATTAAAAAGATAGAAGAAAACAATTGACATCGCATTTAATTTTCGAAGATCAAACGTAGCTGGAAATAGAGAAACCGGAAGAGAGTTCCACAAGCAAGAAGCACGATAGAAGAAACCGTCAGCATAAAACAATGAGACCTTGCCGCCAATCTAGTAGTGCAGCAACATGAAATGATGTATAATAACAGCGAAGAGAAGCTACATTACGGCACTAGGAAGGTGACTAAAACCAAGATACCAGCTCCGGACCAATAATAATCCAAATTATTCTTTGGATTTCATCAGAAGTCTATAAATATATAGTAGAAGTAGACTAGATGTGGCAGCAATATCTAAAGAAACATTTAATTGTAAAATTATAAGTATATAAAGTAGATTCTGAGAAGATAATTGCTTAGCAGAAAACTGTGAACCTAATTTCTTAACTACATACCAAGCGGTTGATTCAAAAGAATCTTTTCACTTGGCATGTCAACAGTGAGACGCTCACCTGGAGGTAGTGCTGATGGAAGATAAAAACGCGGTCTCTCAGAGGATTAAAAGAGAGTTTATATATATATATATATATATATATATATATACTAGCAGTATAGCCCGGCGTTGCTCGGGTGTAATGAAAGCTTTAAAACTAATCCATGGTCCTGGAGCTCAGACTCTTTGGACGTTGGTACGAAAGACTAAAAAGCAATAGCTGTTTCTAGTTAAAGCAAAACCGTAGACTGAAAAAAAAATGAATGAATGTGAGTCAAATTTTGATTTCCTGGTATCGATATCAAATAAGTTTTTTCGTCGAAAACTGAATTTTGAAGGCTAAAAAAGTCCTCTGACTAAATGGTATCAGGGCTGAGACTAAGAACTACAATTATACCTACTTAGAACCAAACCAGAAGCAAAAACTAAAATAAAAGGGCTGAAAAAAAATACAGACATACAGGCAGATAAACAGACACACACACACACACACACACACACACACACACACACACACACACACACACACACACACACTCATCTTGCTTTTATAGATATATATTATCGATTTTCTGCATTATTGTAAGAACTGCAACCTTGAAACTTCTGAACATCGTTTCTTGTGTCTTTGTCTATGAGTGTATCAAATTTGATTAAAATCGGACCACTCCTTCTATAACCCGATTTTTTCGATTATCGATTTTCTATATTTATCGGTGGTACCTCGACACAAAACCTAGCTAAGAACACACGCAGACGCTTACAGTGCAACTGTGTAAATTTTCAAGAAAATCGGTTCAGTCGTTTCGGAGTCTATAGGTAACGGACACACACACACAGACACACACATACAAAGTTCCATTTATAAATAAGTTTAGATAATATTCGGCCGGGTTTCGGTCCTGGCTAAAAGCAATCGGATGTCTAATCGTACAGATGAGCTGTGATACAGCGACTAAGATCTGTCTGCGAATGACTATATATATATTTCCTCATCGGTAACACATCATGTGCAGCGTAATTTCCAGGTGCTGAATTTAGAATGACTGTTACATGAATTCAGTTTTAATCAAACATTTTTATTGCAATGTTGGCACAGTTCATATATGATATGGGATTACAGGTTTTGTATTTGATAAAGCAAGATTTATATTTTAAATTTAAAATAAACGAAAATTAACGGTTTCATTTAAAATAAACGAGGATATATATATATATATATATATATATATATATATATATATAATTTGTTTTAATTTAAACCAACCTATCTCTATAAAAAAATGTTATTTGCTCGACATAAGATGAGTAAACGAGAACATTAAAAAATAACAGTCAGTCTTTACTCAGCACCTGAGGATAACATTGTGCAGGAAACTTCAAGTCGTGCTACCGGTGAGGAAAAAAGTGTATAAATATTGTATATTTATTATTATATGCATAATGGATCATATCGATTACTATTTTATGTGCGGTATCACACACACACACACACACACACACACACACACACACACACATATATATATATATATATATATATATATATATAGTACATTGATCATACCAGCCTTGAACATGTTGGTGCATACAATACAAATATGTTAAATATAATAATTTTTAAATGATCTATGTAATTGTAGCACACATAACTTCAAAAAGAATTTTAAATTTAATGTTTATCCTTAGTTCGATAAGTGTTTCTTCTGTGGTAGACTGGTTGCCACACAAGGCTGTAGAACGTAATTTGTCCTGATGTTTAACCTATAGTTGGAGAGAGAAGAAATGGATTAATACCTTTCATAAGTGCATTTGCGCGCAAGTGAATGCAACAAATTCAACTGGAATTTTCCTAGTTTTCAATACGAGCTGATATCCATTGCACTACAACGAACGTACATATATGAGGATGGAGTAGACTGTTTTAGTTCCACATACATTGTTTTTCTGGATATATCAGTTTCAGCACACACGCACGCGCGCGCGTGTGTGTAATAATAGGAAAAAGAATGAAGCTTTTGAACAATCTATGTATATAATTTGGAATGTATTTTTGAGACGAAAAATATTGGAAAGGCTGGTACTGACGTTCTGACATATGGTGAAAAGAATTCATTCGACAAAAAAGGTTGACAATCAATGTGCTAATGACTTAAAAAATATAACAGATCAAATCAATAAAAATAATGAAGAAAATTTAAGTAGAATTTAAAAGAGTGTCCAACGTATTTGTTTACATCAGATTAAATTATTTAAATTTCTTACCAAAACTAAAAAATGAATGATGGAAAAGAAAACTTGATATATCATTTAAGTTTTTGTGAGAGAGAGAGAAAGGGAGGCGGGCCGATAGAGATAGACATAAACAGAGAGAGAGACAGAGAGAGAGAGGGCGTTGAAAATTTCAACTCAGTTTCCGGCTCTTGTTCGACATCACTTCCGGCACTGTTTTTGCCTTCACATTAATGACGTCTCCTCTTTCGCGGTATCGTTTCTTTCAATTTCCGTTCGCGATCGAATGTCAGCCATATTTGCTTCCAATGTACGCTTCACTGAACAAATGTTGGGTTTATTTGCTCATACCTAATAGCCTTTCAATTAATTTTGAAAACTTGGAGAAATTTCAAAAGCAAATAATATTGTTTCACTTGGAGATTATTTGTTATCTATAAATCGCGACACTTTGGCTTGTTAAGTTTTAAAAAAGTTTACATATAAACACATATTTATGATAATAATAATAATGATATATATATTGTTATCATATACATGATAAATTCTTAATTATGAAAATCTTTATTACATAAAAATAAAATAAATTCTTATATAGATCTATATTTTTTGTGATAAAGCATTTTAACTAATTGCACTATTTACAATGCCCGTAATGTTGTCCTCATCTTTATTTTCATTTTCTCGATGTTTCGGGCGTTATACGTTCCGCTTTTTCAGATGACATATGTTGGAATTTTGAAACGAATCTCGCATGCCATGCCTTTTCTGCATATATCAGTTTCAATTAATTCTTTTTAGTAACTGAACTCTGAACTAACAACCTAAAGAACACACACACATACACGTATATATATATTAATTTATATGTATATATATATATATATTAATATGTATTTATATATATATGCATATACAAACAGGGTCCGATGAATAAATTGTCGCAATTATCAAATTTTTGATTTCGTGCATGCGCTGTGTTTGTTTTGCTTTTTTCGGCTGCACAAAATAGTGGGACCAGTAGTATCCGAGAAAAAGAGCACCATGACGAAATTTACTCCGCTAGAAAATTTTGAAACGGCCTGCTTTACTGCTTGGTATTAGCATCGGAATCTGTAATAAGAATATTTTAATGTGTTTGGGTGTCATTTTGTGGACAGTGAAGAGAATTCAGAAAGAGACGGATGAGTCTAATGGTGATTACGAAGTTGTTTGGAGGGTTCACTTGTGATGGCGACGTTTTGTTTTCATTCATTTTCGCACAGGACATCACAATCAATATACATGGAAGAGGTAATCCTGCCCTGGGTCATGAAAATGACTGCTGGAAAACCCTAGTCTGGCAGCAAGAGTCTGCACTATGTCACACAAGCACGAGAACCCTGTAATTGATGTCGAACAATTTATGCAAACAAAATACCCCTTACATTTGGCTACATAACACTCCAGACTGCAAACCTTTAGATTGAAACCAGACTGATATGACAAAATTCGGAGAGCTATCGGCGTACATAGAGGCAAATGCAGATTTTAACGTGTTATATACGCAATGTAAACAAACGCCACTATCCAAGAATGTTCAATTCATTGTTGAAGAACGTTGCATAAATAGCGATGAGTAGCTACTATAGGCACCATATCCACAAAGTGCTCAATCGACCGGCGAGAGCGTGTATATATATATATATATATATATATATATATAAGCAGACATAGAAAAGGCCCTGAGGAGTGAAGAACACGTAATAATGCTTTCACAGAACTTCGAAGTCGACATAACTCTTTTTAGTTAAGTGACACATTTTTCCACATTAATTCTATTAACACTCTATCTATATTTCGATATCGAGCACTTTATGGCAAAAAAAACCCCTGATTGTCAAAAATTCTATTCTACCAGTCAACCACTAAAATCGTGGCACTAAGTATTATCACAACATTATATATATATATATATATATATGAGATAACAATATATATTTTTATATTTTATAATGACTGGTGAATCTGTAATTGCAACACAAATCTTTTCCTACTCATTTCATATTACGTCGACAATGCTGGAATTAAATGCAGATCAACTACGGATCGAAAGCCGACAAAATGATACGATAAAAAACAAGTAGGAAACGCTTAAAAATCTTAATCAGAGCGTGTGATATGGAGAAAAAGAAGAAAGAGATTCTAGTATTTTTAGTTTTGTGTTGTTTGCTTTTCATTTTGTAAGTTTTCAGGTGCATTCGACTTGTTAAATAAATTTCAGTATAATTTATGGCCTTCCGTGTTAAAATTTTGAAATTTCGAAGAGACACGTTCTTTCTCCTTAAATTTAGAATGCCATAAATTATACAAACTTGAAAGAAAAGAAAGCAAAGAAAATTGAATTACTGTATCGTGCTTGATAAGCTATCTTACATATTTATAAGTCTACCATACGTCCAGTATTGAAATGCTGCTGTCACATATGATCTAGTGATTCTGCTATGCATTTAAAGCTTTTAGATAAAAGGTAAAGACAAATTTGCAGTGATATTAGTCCTGACCTGGCATCTAGGATTCAGTCATTTTCTCACTGCTGTAATGTAGTTCATTTTGTCTTTTTGATAAATATCTTTATGGAAATTGGCCTAATGAACTTTTCCTTATGATATCTAGATTTTATAAATTCAAGCGCATTCTTCGATTGACGGAAAGGTCCCACCATTTTGCAGTTGAAATGTCTAGAAACCACAGTAATTGTTTTTTCCTATCCCTTCTTGCTTGTGAAACTTTTTCCTTCCTCTCACATACCCGTTAACATTGGTCTTCAAAAATTGAAATCGTTATCTATTGTTTTAGTTATTCTACTTTTAATATCCTTAATGGTGTTTATTTTCCTCATACTTTATCAAACTTAGTAACCCCTTGCGTTTTAGTTTCTTTATTATCTTGCTTGAGATGAAAAGATTAAAAATAATAACATAAAAATTATGATGCTGAGAATACCATGGCCAATGGATGCGAGCATCATGAGATTTTTAAAGAAAATAGTGGAAAAAAGGAAAGAGCGCTAGGAGATTTTGATACGCGAAGGAAACCATTGTATGAGAGAAAATGAGTAACCTACCTAAAGAGCTCATGTGCATACATCTCTTATCAAGGAATAAGAAAAATAGTTAAAAACAAATGTCAAGGGTTAAAAAAGGCAGAACATTGTGGAAAGGCATGAGCACGCGCGTTTTGATTCGATCAGTTAGTGTATCATAAGTGATAGGTGAACATGTATCTTTTGAGACATGACTGACTGGGATCTTTCCGTAGTATAGTGCCATTACTTTTTGCGGTGGACTGGTTGCCAACCGATGCTAGAGAACCCAATCAGTTCTGCTGTTTAACTCACAGATGGAGGGAGAAAATATGGATCAATACCATTCCTAAGGGTATTTGCGCGTAAGTAAATGCAACGTATTCAACTGGAACTTGAACTTGGCCCTTTGATTTCTCGTTCCGAGCCGATATGCACTGCACCACAACGCTCATCTATCGATTTGATACGGCAAGTAAAAGAATAGTTAAGACAGTGACAACAGGATAAAAAAAAAATCAATCAAGTTTATTATTAAAATCCAATATCAAAGAGTTCGGCCCATTTCAGTTTCTTGAGTCGATGACTTAATAGTACTGAGAGAGAGAGAGAGAGAGAGAGAGAGAGAGAGAGAGAGAGAGAATCGGTCACTCAATGCATAAATGTTCAAGTCGCTGTGTCAACTTTAATTTTATGAATGAAGTGAAAGGGGAAGATTTGGCACATGGCATGTAAATGTGTTTACTATAGAGCAGACAAGTCAAGAGGTGAGACACGTTTCCTGGTCGAGTCAAATGGCATTAATTCTTTTCTAATGAAAGAAAATCATCAGCTTTCTGTCTACTGACAGGAATCTACCTAACGATGTTTAAACTGACAGGGTATCTCGCTGTATGTCACTACATATACACAGACACGGTCTCCTTCTCCCTCTACCTCTGTACCTCTCTCTCCACTGACTCTCTCTCTAAAACACACACACACACACACACACACACACACACACACACACACACACACATATATATATATATATATATATATAAATTCTGATCAAAAGTTATCGGGACATGTGCTATAAAAAAAACTACAGCATATATCAATTCCGCATTTAATCTTTTTCGAATTTGTCCTCTTCTGAAGCGACGCATTTTATCCAGCATCAATGCCATTGATGGAAGCATTCCTGGAACTTTTTTCTGGGATAGTGCGCAGCTGCTTCGTTGAATTCTCTTGGATTTCCTCGACGTCTTGAAATCCTCTTCCTTTCATGTGGGATTCAATTTTTGAAATTGAAAAAATTCGAAATGTGGTCATTGTTGGACCTGGGAAAGGTTTACCATGGTAAAAGCTGATGACAAGTCACGTCACTTATGAAAACTGTATGGTATGGTGAGAATAGCACATTCTACACATTTTTCTTCCAAGCACTGCTCTGATTAACGGAACTGAGTGAAAGCGTTATAACTTAGTGCGGATATTGCGACAGATTTCAATGTGATTTAGTTTCGAGTGACGTCATTCTTCGTATTTTAGCTATGTTATGTTAAAAACAGTCCTGATATTTAATATATATATATATATATATATATATATATATGGCCCAGTCGATATAGACGATATAGACGTTGGTTACTTTCAGTGACTTGATCCAAAGAGTTGTCAGTTCAATACCATGCTACAGCAGAGCTGAACAAGTAACGTAGAGCGTCCGGTTAGAGGGAAATAACTCATGACTACCAAAAGAGGAATGAAAATGATATACTCCAGTTTAGTTCAAATTTCTTAGAACCTGAAGGAGGCCAGAGCGCACAACGGCCAAAATGTGGTACAAATGGGAACAAATATTCAAGTCCGAATAATGTAAATAATGTAAATATTACCTCATCTCAGAAATATAGCCAAATAATGAAAGAGGCTGCTATATTTGTATTATCGACGAATATGTTTAGGATTGAGTTTGGTAAGACTCTAAGGATATTAAAATAAGACCTAATAGAGCTATGCTCAGGGAGATGCAACGATGCCATCTTGAAAAGTATGTTACAATATTTCCAAAATAATAAACGACAGAAAGATAAAAGTGTTTAAAGGATTCTTCTGATACTTTATAAAAAATTGACTATTTCGTTTTGATCACGCCCAAAGACAAAATACGCATCAAAGTTTCAGTGAGAAACTCAAAGAAAGAAGCAAAAGTTGATATATCTGCAGTCTAGACAGGGGTTTTGATCAACTGACACTCTGACCGTTAAGATTGAAAGAAGAAACCATGTATTTCCCAAAAATATAACCTATATTTTCAAATTTAAAGTGAATCTCCTTTTTTGATGAGTTAAACTGAACATACACATAAATATTTCTGCCTTTTTACATACATAAATAACAAAGGTTTTGTTTCTTATATTCAAATTACAATCATTTTCACAAACATAAACTAACATTGCCTGATGACGAGGTTAAATCTCGAAACAAAGAAATTTCCGTGTCGCAGTGTAAACTATATTCATTTTAAATAATATATATATATATATATATATATATATATATATATATATATATATATATATTAAATAAAACTCCACCGTCAGGAATCTAAATGGTTTAACGTTTTGATTCTTGTTGAGGAACATGATTTTTCTTCAGCAGTGGATTTAATAGGTCAGTTAAGTGCCATGTGTGATACACGCTTGTGCGATCGTGTCTCTTTCGTTCTATGACTGACAAGGCAAAATTTTTTTCTGCGGCAAGTTGCTATTTCTTTCTGCGGCAGACCGGTTGCCAACCAAGGCTATACAACCTAATCTGTCCTTCTATTTAATACATAACCGAACGGAGAAGAGATGGATTAATACCTTTCCCAAGGAAATTTGCTCGTAAGTAAATGGAACGAATTCAACAAGAATTCGAACTCGGCTTTACCGATTCCCATTCTGTGCGGATATCCATTACACCACAATGCTAAACCGGTTAGTATTAATTTCACTGTTAAAAAAAAGACACCCCTAACAAAAAAGCAGTTCTAGTCATATGTTTCTGTATATATATATTACATATAAAATAATTCAAATTTTCCAAGATCGTATATGTGTGTGTGTGTGTTTGCTTGTGTTTGTGTGTGGGGGGCGCGCGTGAATCAAAGGTATGAATTCATAATTATGATTGGGCACTATAACCTTGGTTGGCAACTAGTCTAGGAGATGCTAGAATTTAAAACCGGTGTAAAGTTTTTTTTAAGAACACATGGCCAAATGTATAAAAGCGTTGGTTTGATCCAATAATTTGACCTAAAATGTGAGCGAAATAAGCACCTCAGTTCAAAATTCCAGTTACTTCATTTAGCTACAGATCGGATTATTTTTCTGGATCCTGGCCAGCAGCGTAAATGTTCCCGATATCTTCTGGGAACTTTTGAGCTTCATAGGCCATTATAAAATATCAGTTTTTGAATCGATGGGGTTATTTAGCGATTTCTTTATTAGCCTGTGATTTTGGGGTTTTTATATATGGAAAAAATGGCAACGAGTGAAGACGGAGAGGATATTCTAAAAGATTTTATTTAATTAATATAAAATATCAATTAGATAAAATTGACAGCACAGACAGAACAATATAACATAATGAGATGAAATTGTGTTGAGTTTTTCTCTCAATATTATATATATATATATATATATGTATGTATGTATATATATATGTGTGTGTGTGTTTGTGTGTGTGTATATATTTATATATATATATGTGTGTGTATGTATGTACATATATGTATATATGAAAAAGTGTGTATCGTTAATTTTCTGTATGCTTAAAAATATGACCCTTACAATTTTTAAAATTCTTCCTCACACCATCGTAAGTTTTATATTTAATTTTCAATATCCAAAATAAAACAAAGGATTAGAAATGAATGTCAATCCTAAAAGAAGGTGCAGTGCTTGATCGATTGTCTACAGACAATCCTTCTTTCTCTAAGTTTTTCCAACATAAGACTGACTCAAAATGCTGTTATTTTATTTACTTCAACTTGGGTTTACTTATTGCTTTCACTCTTTTAATTAATTCCTAGGTAATTTTCTATTTGCTATTTTGAATAGTTGTCTCCCTTTAAAGGAAACATGAATTCTTCTTCAAATTTCTTGGTGTAAATTAGGTACCTCCACTAAATCGCCGAAAAACAGCATCATATGAAGAAAAAAGTTCCCAAACTTAATAAAAACGAACTTTTTCTCTCAAAATGTTCACGTTATTATTAACAGAAAAATCAAAGCATTTTTAATTATATTTTAAAATGTTTAATCCTTTCTAATACGTTCGAAATTTTGGTAAAAATCTTGTATTTACTTTCATTTGCGCGGAGCCATATCTTTTATAGAAATTGTACTATTAAATAATTCACTTTTTCCATTGACAAACACATTTATTTTGAAATTCTTGCAAAAATCAAATAATTGTCGAATTTTAATGAAACTTTCAGGAATTTTTTTACATCTTTTACCCCACCACTACGCAAATTCACAAAATTTTAAAATTCTTTAGGCAAAATTGGTTTTATTAGTTAAATGCAGGTAAATCATGCATTACTTTTTAAAACCACTAAGCTTCTTTTACTGAAAATCTGCTCCAAATAGTAAAATAAAAAATACAATAAAACTATGATATTATTTAATTAGGTGAGCTTTTAATTTTTAATATATAATATAAATTTTAGACATTATAGAAATTTTAAAAGCATTGTTTATTTTGTTTTTAATAATAATAATTTATAAATTTTAAAAACATGTTTCAAATATTTTCAAAACTTGTTACCGTTAGGCTAGTAGATTATAAAGTGATAACTATATTTACTCATCGAAAATTGAAAAGTTTAATACAAATAATCTAGCCATAGTATTTTTTAATTAATTTTCAATTTTTGTGTATTTGAAGTTTTTATTTGTATGGTAATTTCAACTTTTACATTAAAATATCATGTGGTTCAGGGTTTCTTCCCCTTACTGGAAAGAAAATTTGTACAATTATGCTAATTTTGATCATCATGCACTTATTTCCCATCTGGCGATCTGACAACATATTTCAAATACGGTGGACAGGTCAAAAAGTTCTGCTCTTTAATAAGAAATAATTTTATTCTAAATTTCATGCTATCAATAAGTAATACTTGTGTAAATCAAATTAATTTAACATTAATTTTGCTTATTTTTCAAAAATAATGTGGCACAGATGTATATTTTATTTTTACAAGAAGAAAAACAAGAATTAACTTTTTTTTACAAATGTTTCAAATGCTCAAAAATGGCCAAAAAATGTAAAAATAAATTTTAAAAAACTCAAACTTTTAGATTCCAGTCTGCTTGAAATTTGCCAGAGTGTTTTGCGTACGGGAAATAGTAAATTTAATCATTTAGCTTTCAATTTAAACTAAAAAAAAGTTTTAAGAAAAACAAAATTTTTTAAAAGATTTCATTTAAAGTTACTTATCGAAAATGAGTGGAGGTATCTAGACTGTAAATTGTCTTATCAGAATTCCGTAGCACAAAATAATATCATGTTAATCAAACTGATTATAATTATATGTAATAGTTGGAAACGACAAAACAAAACCTATTCAACATTTTGCAATTTTTATAGGTACTTGTATTTAAGGGAAACATGGAATCGTGCCTATAAGTATTCAGTTGCACCAAATAACATTACACTAATCAAAACTGACGCTTATCGTCAGAAGTATTATTTAGAAATAAACAAAACTAAACGCGCAATTATTTATAATATGGATTTTAACAATAATTAATGTACGTTTTTGTTTCATTCTTGATCTTTGTTTATTGGAGCAAGAGTCGATGTTTACCGAAAGAAGGGATCGGGGGTCGATGTTTAGTTGAGGTTAAAAGGGGGGCTGGGCATAAAAAGGAAAGGCGAGAAAGAAAGTAATAAGATTGGAGGAGATCAGAATGAAATCGGAGATGTGTGGGTCGGGGTCAAGTTGGTGATTTGTTGGGTTGGGGCGATGGGACACTTCGTTCCTTGTCAGGTTATTGATGTGTGATTCCACATTTTCTGATTTACCAATTCCATTAACTGCTGGTAAGTGAGTTAATGCACTGAACGTCCCAAAGTCATGACCAATTCCTTCAGAAATGGTTTGTTTTCCAGACATTAGATTTGTTTCTTAATTCATTTAAAGGAATAATGATTTTCCAATGGGTGTGTGCGTCGACCAGAATATATTTCTCTAAGTATGTGTACTTGTGTGTGTGTGTGTGTGTGTGTGTGTGTGTGTGTGTGTGTGTGTGTGTGTGTGTATTTGTTCAGTTTGGGTGAGGCCAAAAGTTATCGAGTGCAATGAGAAGAAGTTCAAAAGGAACACAGAAAGAAAAATAATGATTGATAGAGGAAAAACAACAGAATAAAGAAAGAAAAATAAAACAAATAAATTTAGATAGATTGAAATAATTTACGCTATAAACTTTTTAATAAAAAAATGATAGACGAAAATTATTTTTTAAAAATATCGAGAGTGCGTCATGAGAGTGACGTAGAGTTTGTCAGAAAATGTAAACCGATAAAAGCAAGATGACACAAGCATCAAAAGCAGCTCATAGCCTTGTAAATGAAGCCCTTCAAGTCTAGTAACCCAGTTTTCTCAGACAGTTTACGATGGAGTATTCGCAAATATCTAGATTTCACTCCGAAGTCACCTTGTCTGCCTAATCATTCAAAAGAAAATCTTTAACGTTCCCAAATAGGATGGTTGTACTACCTACCAAGTCTACAAGAAGTTCTAAGGCAGGCCGTGGTGTGTCGTTATGGCTCTATTTCATGTTTTTTCTATCTTCCTTAACATTCTTAGCGTTACATAGACAAAGTTCTCCTTAGTGTGTGGGCTGAAATTAACAAGACAATTTTTTTGTATATCTCTTAAGCTGGGGTTTCCAGGGATTCTTTCAATGTGTTGTTTTGTTCCATTTTTTTCATTCCAAGTGCGCTTACAATCACTGGTACGATTCTTGTTTCAATTTCCACATATTTCTATATCAATTTCCAGGTTTTTATATTTTGACAGTTTTTCAAATTCCTTGGTTGCTATGTTACAATCCGCTGGACAAGCCATATCGATTAATAGGCAACCTTTTCCACTGATCAATTTCGTAAAACAAAACACTAAATCTTAGATCATACACATTTTCCATGGATAAAGATATATGTAAGCTGTACTAGTGGGAAAAATATATTCTTTTAAAGCATATGTTACGAGGAATTCTTTTAAATTTACACTTTAAAATCATTGTATTTTGATAGTTACTTTGAAGATCTTCACGGATACATTAAATCTGCGGGAACTGTCCCGTTAATAAAAAAACACATTCTGTTGGTGCGATCTTTCATCACGATATATGGGCAATAAATCCCATAAAATTATTACAAGCCCTCTTTCTGTAACCAGGTCTGGGTGATGTTCATAGTAGTTTTTTGTAGTTTTCTGCCAGTAAAAGTTGCATATTTACTAGTGCAGAAACTGCCTTTCGGATTAAACATAATTTTTCAGTATATGCGTAGTAAATTCTTTGTCATTACTATTATTGCATAAATAGATAGAGATGACGATATAAAAATCGATATAAATAAAAATATAGATTTTAATAGTTATATTTTGATCGGATTTCATCGATCTAAAAGCATTGAAGTGGATTGTAAAAACTTATATATATATATATATATATATATATATATATATATATATATATATGAACAATATTTTTATTAGATACTCGGATTTGAGTGGATAGATTTTTTAAATTTATTTATAATTATTCAGTATAGTTTAATTGTCCACCGGCCTAGATGTTCAAAAATCTTGTTTGCGAAAATACCTTTTTTTCGGGCAGGATTCGATCTTTCTTTACTCCCATTTACCGTGGTGATATCACCATTAGATCTGGTAGGTTTTACCATTTCACCACAAAATTGTATATTTTGTTTCAAAATTGAAACACACACACACACACACACACACACACACACACACACACACACACATATATATATATATTAAAAATTTTATATATCATATATATGATAAAATATAATTTTAACGAACGCTCTGTAAATGTAAATGAATGAATGATACAGAAAACAGCGGATCTACTTGCTTGAATCTTCGCTTACAAATAATTAATACATGAACTGCATAATGCATTCTAAGCACATATGAGAAATTAAATATCAAAGTCTAAATCACAACAAAATATGATGGAAAATAAGGAAAACAGCCTAGAACAAAGAATAATAAAAAACAGTGAACACTGTCTGAAGGAGAAAAAGAGTTATAATCATTTCCCACACAAATTACCAAATAAACACTCAAAACTCATCTCAAAATGCAGACATGAAAAAAATTACGACACACACACACACACACACACATATAAACACACACAGACACTTGTGATCCCATTAATATTAATTGTTAAAAATTAAGTATTAAAACTGATCCAACCAGAAGGCCTAACGTAATTAATGTTATTTATTGACAAAGCCAAATACGTATGTATTTTACAAATAAATCTTTCTTCGAAAATAAGATATCGAATGATCATTTCAATGAAATTAATTTGCTTCATCAACGATCTTTTATATTATATTATATATATATGGAAAGTGTGTGTGTGTGTCCAAGTTAGATATTACAATAAAATATTAATTCTTATTTTACTAATTTATGTATCTATATTTGCCACCAGGTAGCAGAGATAAGTATCCAGAATAAATTAATTCGTTAAGACAATAAATGTTTAATTTTAAAAATTAAATTAATAAGCGAACGCACTGGAAATAATTTATTATAAAGATCACCCGAAGCTCACAACAGTTGGTCTCCTTACGAATATTTACGAAAATCCAGCGGAGATATCAGAAACGGTGTCGACCAACTGTGGACACGTCTTTGAGTGTTACTGTTGAAAAATCTTCTGAGGAAAATGATTAATCACAAACATTTTAATTTATTCCTTATTATCACCATCATTATTGTTAAAGGAAAATCGCCGACATCATCAAATTTTATTCCGGCAGATTATTAATGGTGACGGTCAAGTTTATAATGTTGATTACTTTCTGATGACAGGCGTTAACGAGCGTTGATGACATTAATGTCATGACGACGACATTTGAAAACTTAGAATTATGAAGGCCCGAAGAAGAAAGTGAAGCAATATGACATATTGCCTTTGAGAAATGAGACCCATTCATCATTGACGCCGACACCGGATGTCATTTATTTCAATCAGTGTCTTCCACATCAAAGCTTTCTTTTAATTCAAGTCATAAAAGGAAAGTTATAAAACTTCGAAAAAATCATGAATATTTTTTACGAAATAAATGATTCCGCGGGTGCTTCTGTAAGGGTAACTAGGCACAGGCGCGAGGGCGACCATATATTTGCTTCAAGCACGTCCACAATACTAACATGAGGGCGATGGACATAAACATCGAGAAGTGGGAAGACGCAGTCAACAATTGTTCAAGCTGGAGACGCAGTTTACACTGGGGGCTGGAGCGAGGAAAGGAGAAACGGGGGCTTGCCGCCGGAGTAAAGTGTGATCCACGAAAAGAAAACAACACGGTGGCATCTAGGGAGAGCGTTTTTATGTGTATTGGTTGCAATCGAGACTTTCACTAACGTGTGAGCCAGTACAGAAAGAACAGATTCTACACGCCATCAGCAGTTGGAGCCTAACATTTTGTGTGCAGATATAGAGTCGCTCGGGACTGATGGATTCCTCAATATATATATTTGTGTTGTGTTGCGTTATTTAGGACTTAAACGGAATAAATTTGTTATGTTGGTGCAAATACACACATTAAAATTAACGTTTTTCTTTTGTTTAATCTAGCTGATTTCATATAGATTCTTACCCTTTCATTTTACCTCAGTTATGTTCGTAGATAGCCCACACTACGATAATAAAAGTTCACAAAAGTATATGCCCCTTTGTGCAAATTAATGAAAACAGAACGAATTATGTCTTTCGCAATTTCCCTGGTCACGTATACGTTGTCTCTTGGCATTGTTTTTCTCTTCCGACCGCATTTTCCTTTAGGTTTTGAACTGATGCATCCAGCTTGCTTCTTCGCTTTGATGACATGACTCACAGCAACAATGTCCGTGATCTCTCTCTGAGGCTTGCTAGTGTGTTCGTGCAGCATTTCAATTTTCGTATGATTCATTGGAGTAACGTCCATAAGGCAAGTAATCGACAGTTGAGTCAATAGTGTCTGGGCCTGATAAAAATCTGATAGAATCACTGATGACAAAATACTTTTCAAGACCAAACATACTTCGTCATACAGCCCGAAAATAGATTCATTTTAATGTTCAACACTGCAAATGTGTTAATTTGAAAAGAAAATAGAAATTGGTTAAACCCTGTCATTCCAATAGGTCTAAAACTTACACAAATATATATATATATATATATATATATATATATATATATATTAATAATAATAATAATAATAATAATTATTAAACCGACTCTGCGTGTATTCTAATCTCAAAATTTTATAGAAGGAACTTTTTAAGACCATGAATGACCAGCAGAATCTAAATCCGTTATTGTCCTCGGCTATAAAGCTTTGGGCAAAGAGGGGGAAAAAAAGAAAACTGCGTGGGACCGACAATACATACGGTTCCTCCCAGTAAAAAGAAAAAAACCCTCAACGGAACAAACAACCAGAAAAGAAAAGTGCTCGATACACACAACCGAAAAGTATTTAACTAGAAGGCAGTAACGCAGAGCAAACACACTAACAAAATAGCAAGATCGCCAAGACCTACCGCGGTTTTCGCCACAACGGCTTGTGCGAAACCGCGGTAGGTCTTGGCGATCTTGCTATTTTGTTAGTATATATATATATATATATATATGTATATGCTAACGGGGCTAAAGTTGGTGGACGCAGATAGACCTTGAACTTTATCGCACATGCAAGCTAATTTATAATGTTCTCGCTCGCGTTCATTTTTATAGCAGTGTGTGTAAGGAAAATGTCTACAGTGTAACCATCTTACAAAAATTAAACAAGTCTCATCAGTGAGCGTGGCTTGTGCAAAAGTTTGGGATTAGGGACAATATTCCCCATGTCCGACAACTAAATTCATCTTCAAACCTAGCCAATTCAACTTTTTTCTCATCCAAAATTAAACCAGTCGCTGTACATATAGCCTGATACCCTATGATTTGGATATGCAAGTCAGGCAAATTCATGAACATGAACATGAGGTGTTACAATTCAATAACTAATAAACAAAAATAAATCAGAGGTATTTTGTATATATATATATATATTAATAAATATACATATTATCCTACGTTTAAGGCACGACGCAGAGTATCATGTACACGCAATCATCAGGAGCATATTAAAAAAATGATCATTTTTTCGATTTGAATATTGTTTTAGGTACTAGCATTGTTTAAGATCGTTATAAATTATAAATCTGGGGGGCATATAGATAGATAGATAGATAGATAGATAGATCTGTGTGTGTGTGAATGCAAGCGTGTGTGTGTAAATTAATATTTAAATTACTTTGAATTAGAATAGATTTAGATGTTATCTGTTTTAAATAACATGAGCTTATGGAATTAACTGTTTTATTTTAAAATTATTTTGTATTTTGTGTTAATATATCCTGACTTAAGATAGTACTATCTCTTTTAGGAAAGAAGATATTGGGACGATTAATGGGGCGGAAATTTATATTTTGATAAAAAGTGATAGCGCACATATCAGATTTCTTTTATAAGTAAATTGCTTTTACTTACTATTTTAATAAGTGCGGCATTCACTAGGACAAAACTGTGGTTGAGTTTGTTTCAATGTATGGCTCGTTTGTCAGGTATTGAACAGTATCCGCCTTGCTCGGGGTGAAATGATTAAAAAAATAAATAAATAAATCTCTATGCTTAACTGAACTGGATTTTCATTTTTTTTTTAACCTACATTATGATAATTTGCATTTAGAAATTTTTTTCTGAAAATGAAAAATTAATCCTGTAAAAGGATCGGGATATTAGTGACACTTTGGTGAATAGCTTAGCACTCGACATATTAAAATCTCATTAAAATACACCTTTTGCTAATCCCGATTAGCACAGCTGGAATAACAAAAAACTATTCTAATAAGTAATAGGCAAGTAGAAAATTCCATTCAGGTTTACACTTGATATCTATTTCGGACACAAACATACACACACATATAATAACAACCTCACCCCACCTCACACAAACACACACAAATATATATATATATATATATATATATATATATATATATTTATGTCCCACATTATAATAAAGGCCGTTGTATATAGAAATATATATATATATATATATATATATATATATATATATATAAAAATGAAAATCCAGTTCAGTTAAGCATAGAGATTTATTTATTTATTTTTTTAATCATTTCACCCCGAGCAAGGCGGATACGCCACTGATGTGCAGGGGGATACATAAATGTAAAAACATTAATTAGAAAAGAGTGAGGAGTACAAAATAGTTAGAAAGGAACAATGGAAAGCTGAGAAAGCAGGTGTGATGACAGATACATAGGCGGAGAGAAAGGGAAGGTTATACGGGGGTGGGGGGAGAGCTAGAGTCCAGTGGTTAGTAGATGAGTATTGACTTTGCATTTAAATTTCTGGAGGTTGTAGCCGTCAGGAAAGCAAGAATACGGGAGCGAGTTCCACAGGCGGGAAGTGCGAGAGAAGAAGTTGCAGGAGTAGAATTGTCGTCTGCATTTGGATAACCTGACTGTGAATGGGTGGGACCCAGTTGCACGAGTAAACACCTGTTGAGGAGGCATCAGTGACTTAAGTTCGTCTGAGCAAAAGCCATGAAAGTATTTATAGAACAGACAAAGGGAGGCCACATTTCAACGATGGGGAAGTGGCTGCAGTCGAGCCGCCAGATCAGTACCTATCACATTACAGACTCTCCTTTGGAGCCTGTCAAGAACACTGAGGAGAACGGCAGGGGCACCTGACCATAAATGGCAGCAGTACTCTATGCACGGACGGATGGTTGACTTGTATATATGCAGGATGGATTCAGGTGGAAAAAACATCCTGGATCGACATAGTGATCCAAACTTCTTATCAGTAGATTTTGCTATGGATTCAATATAGTGGTTCCATTTGAGGTCTGAGGACAGGCTAAGTCCGAGGACGCGTAGTGTGTTACTCTCCGGGAGAATCGCTTGGTCCATGCTTATGGGAAGCAGGAGAGGTTGCCTGTAATGTTTGACAGACAACAGCTTGGTCTTAGATGAACTGAAGTTGACAAACCACTTGCCCCATTTCACCACAGAGTGTAGATCCCGTTCAAGGTCAGCAGCGAGATTATGGCTCTTTTTGGATGTTTTATAATTTTTAAATGATAATTGTTTGTAAACACAAATCAGTTTCTTGTCAAAATATATCGTTAATATATATATAATGATCGATCATACAACTATCGTACACCAATAAAACAACAAAAGCAAACTACAGTTTCTCGAGGCAATGTTCATTAAAATACTTTAGCCGTCAATTAATAGAATCAACTAGGAATGTTTTAAAATGTTTGTAAAAAGAACAGTTATTTCATGCTTTAACACGTGCATGACCCTGACATTATAACATATTAAAAAAATCCATTAATTTTCACGTTCTAAAGTACGCTAGCAATTTGTCAACCGTTATAATGGAAGCAGAAAAAATTACAGTTATTTTTAGCAACACCAGTTTTGCGGTTATTTTTGTTACCATCATTCACACACCTGAAGATGATCTCGGAAAGAGATTGAAAGTACTTGGGTACCTTGAGAAATGAATGATAATAACATCTGTCAACATTACAGCTCATTTCTGACATTTTTCAATTATAATACGCGAAAGATTATCCGTGAGTATGAACGGATTTTATTAAAAAATAAGCAGACATAACGTTTGCAATTTATTTAATCTGATATGTTTAAAAGAAAATTTGATGCCTAAATGAACAAATTTTAATATATATATATATATATATATATATATAAATATATATATATATATATTAAGAGGAAAACTCAACAGATATTTAGACGGCTATAAATCAGGATTTATTTCGAGAGTGTAAATTTACTTACACTGTCTCTTTCAGACTTTCGAAATAAATTCTGATTTATAACCATCTAAATATATCTTTAGTTTTTCTCTCAATATTTTATAATGCCCTGCATAATATCCATCAAGTTCTCTAGTTTTATTTAACTAATAATATTAATAGTATAAAATATATTAATTGGACAAATCTACTGGATTATCCTCTCCGTCTTTACAGGTCTGCCATTCTCTCCTACACACAGATATATATATATATATATATATATATATATATATGTGTGTGTGTGTGTGTGTGTGACTCTCTCTGTGTGTGTGTATACAGTAATATAAATTAATAAAGAGACATATGGGAATAATCACATGTATAATAATATCATTCAGGTATTAATAAAACAGTGCTAAATATAATACGAACATATGTATATATATATGATGGACTCTCCCGTCGATCTCGACATATGAGGTTCCGACAACTCTGACTTCATCCATGCTTCAGCCTCTGATGACATCTAAGTCCAGCAAGGGACCTATAAATCAATCCACACAGAGTGCAAGTGTGCTGGTTATGGAATGCACTTGCAGGTACCAATACAGCCCGCTTGACTCTCTCTCGTTTCTGACTCATATGATTCAGACTGTCAGATTTAAAACGCTGAAGACCATCAAAACAACATGCCTTCCACTCCATTCGATCAGAGACTCTGCTCTCAAGAATGTTGTGAGGCAGATTGAGAGAAATCAAATTACTCCTGATCTTATCCTTGTACCTCAGTAAAGGCCGTCCAACATTTCTCCTACAGCTCTCCAATTGACTGTACATCATGATTTTTGGTATCCTTTCCTCGGTCATCCTCAATACGTGTCCAGTCCAACGTAGTTGGAACTGAATGAGGAATGGCTCTATTCCAGAAATATTACATTTTCTGAAGAGGTCAACGTTGGGCATCTTGTCTCGAATGCTAAGACCACAGATTGACCGCAAACAGTGTTTGTGAAATACATCCAGCTGACGGATGTGAAGTCTATAAGGAGTCCAAGACTCAGAGCCATACAGGAGGATGGAGAGAATAACAGCTCGATAAACCACAATTTTCGTATCCAATCGGATACCACGTTCATCCCACAGGCGATGGCGCAACTTCCCAAAGGCATGTGTAGCCCTCGCAATTCTGTTGACAATTTCGTCATCCAATGAACCATCATGATTCACCTTGCTGCCCAAGTAGGGAAAACACTTTGTATACTTAACGGCTTGACCATCCACCTTCAGTTGTCTTTCTGGAAAACGATATTCAGGTGGCTCTGTCCTCACTCCCGCGACTTGCTTTGGAGGTATATATGGTTGATGCACCACCTCTGTCTTTTTAATGCTGATTGTAAACCCAAAAGCCGTACATGCAGTTGCAAAACGATCGAGCAAAAACTGTGCCTTTTCGAAAGATGTTGCTACAAGAGCAGCATCATCTGCAAAGAGCAAATCTCGGATTATTTCAGTTCGAACAAGGGTCTTGGCTTTAAACCTCTGATGGTTGAATAAACCACCAGAAGAACGGAACTGAAATTTCACGCCAGTATCAATATCACCAAAGGCATATTTCAGCATCAGGGAAAAATAAAGAGCAAAAAGTACAGGAGCCATCACACACCCCTGTTTTGTCCCATTTGTGACGTCGAAGGCGTCTGACGTCATTCCGTCAGACACAACCTTAGCCTTCATTCCTTCATGAAAAGAGATGATCACCTTAAGCATATTTTCAGGTATGCCAAGCTTGCGCAGAACTTTCCAGAGAGCGTCACGGTTCACTGAATCAAAGGCTTTTGTCAAATCGACAAACACCATGTACAGTTCCTGGTTCTTCTCTCGTACCTTTTCTGCAATTTGTCGGAGCGAAAATATCATGTCAATGGTGCCACGACCAGATCGGAAGCCACACTGTGACTCAGGGTAGATTTTATCAACAAGATGTGTGGTAATTCGGTTCAGAATTAATCTGGCCAGAATTTTTCCAGCAATGGAAAGAAGTGATATTCCCCGATGATTGTCGCAGAGATTCTTTGCTCCTTTATTCTTGTACAAGTGCTTAATACATGCATCCTTATAATCTTGCGGAACACGCCCGGCTTTCCATATTTCCACAAAAAGAGCATGTAGCTTCTTTACTAAAGCATGTCCGCCACATTTGTACACTTCAGGAGGGATGGGATCATCAGGTGACGGGGATTTACCGGAGGCAATCTGTTTGATAGATTCAAGTACCTCTTGATAAGCTGGTTCAAATGACAATTCAGGAATTTCAGCACATTGTGGAAGGGACGAGATGACATCATTGTCGACTTCAGATGATGTGTTTAGAACTGTCTCAAAGTGTTCCTTCCATCTCTTTAGAATATCTGACTTATCAGTGAGCAGCGTTTCCCCGTCCGTTGTACATACAGGTGAGGCACCATTCATTTCAGGCCCAAATATTTCTTTAAGACCATTATAGAATATATATATATATATATATATATATATATATATATACAACGTAGTACAATATGTATATTTATTAATAAGAGTGAATACTGAATTCTACACCGAGCGGCGATATTTTGTTTCATGCCATTTATTATTTTATATTCATATTTACATACGTTCCATCCATGATATTTTATTGACCGAATACGTGTCAGTTGGAGTGCTTACTCCCTAAGCTATCGGGTCATGGCTGAGAGAAGAAGAAAGTTTAGCGTGTTATATATATATGCGGTGTATACATAATACAAAATAGGCGTATATATATATATATATATATAGTTTATCGAGCTGTTAAATATAACAGACAATGAATGTCTATTATGTTTAATCATGAATGTTTCTAAACATTGTATTTTGGCTTTAATTTCAGGTGAAAATAAAGACAAAAATTATCTAACATTTGGTTATTTTTTTATATTGGTTCTAAGCTTTCGGTTCACATAAGCCATCCTTTTTCTATATTTGAAGGGACACGTTTCATTGCGAGATTTTATATATATTTGATGGATTCTCACGTAGATTTCCAAGTATGTGGATACGACAATCTCATTCAGCTTTTATGTTTGTTTTGTACGTGACACTTCAGTCCTTATAGTGATCTGCATACTAGTTCACATATTGTGCAACAGCCATAATAGCGGGACATAGATATATGGTCACCTTTTTTTTATCCTCCGCCGTGATGCACGTTCTTCTGAGTATCTTTTTCCACAAGAGCTCAGTCACATCGCATTTGAACACCGGTTGAGAAATTTATCCCTTTCTGCGATGAGCGAACAGAATTCTTTCACGAATTCCTCGGCTGCCTTCGAATTATAACTGACTGCTTCACCGTCTCTCACGACACCGTACAAACCAATACTAATCTTAAAATTGTAAAACTAGCTCCGACTAGACTTCAGTTCTTTTGCTAGTGTTTCTTGCGTCAATGGCCTTGGGTTCTACTTCTGGAAATCTCAATACAGCATTCGGGCTTTCTCAGTAATAATCGTCTCCGTCTCGCCAGTGAGCTGCTTCTTATGTTTATCTAAAGGAGAAGCAACGTTTTCATCACCTCAAAGATATTTGTCATTTGCTTGAACAGACTAGAGACAGCTTTTCTGATGTAAAGCCCTTTATCTCATTTTTTTTCAGAATAGTGCAGATCGTCGACATCGTTCCGTTGTATTGGCGTGCTAAATCTACTTGGATAGCAAGTACCTGTTTCGGTGGTGGCTTGATATTACCGAGAATTAAAACTTTACCCTTCGTGAATTTTGGAAGAATCAATTCAACATTGTGAAGGTAATTGTGTGTCCTGGCAGGGCGTAAAGTGGAGTACTCTGAATTCTGCATGACCTGAAGGCGTCTCCAACAGCGACTTCGAGACGCGTCCGAATTTGAAGAGATAGTGTCTCTTGGCATGTCCTTAGGAGGCCTCGACAAAGAAATATCTGATGCTTCAAGGGCATCAATACACGGATGCGGTAGAGGAGATAAAGGAAATAGAAATGGAGGAATGTGTATCAGAGGTTTTCCCGAGCTCAAAGAATCGCTGACGATGTAAGAAAAATGTACGGTTTTGTCTAAAAATACCACCCAGAAAAAATTAAATTGCTTGTCGTTCAATGATAATGGAGTTGAATATCTTCGTAACATTTTAAAATCAAGAAACTACCTGCAAGTGCCGAAAGTGACAGAGAAAATAGTTTTACCTGATATCTTTAAAGACATTAACCCCTTCTCTGCTTTACATTTCTCACGTCTTCATTTTAATTTTAATAGCTTAATAAAACTTATTTTTTGCACTTTCTTTTATTATGCTTTATTCTTGCTAATTTTTTCTGACTGCACTTTTGCTACTTAAAATAATCATTTTAGGTGGTTTTGGGAGCTGGAATGGATTAATTATTTTTTAGTTTATATATATATATATATATATATATATATATATATATATTACGGAGAAATCCATCACCTCATGTTTTTGATGATGTACAACTCACGCATCCCTCACTTACTAAAATAATTTAATCACAAAGTAAAAATACTCATCAAAAAGAATATTACTCGCTTACTTTTTACGAAACTTTACATTTTGACATTTTGAGTCCTCCACATGCTTTGACTGATCTTCTAATTATCTGATGAACATTAATAAACGTTTTCAAATTTAAATCCTTGACAAACCAATGGCATCTTCGCTTTTGTATCTAATCACGTGCGAACAAATGAATCCTACATTGCCTTAATAAATTCTTTCAGAGAACGAAACGCGTCAACTAAGAATTGTTTTTCCTCTGGTATATATATATATATATATATATATATATATATATATATATATATGTGTGTGTGTGTGTGTGTGTGTGTGTGTGTGTGTGTGTGTGTGTGTGTATTCCTCATGAATGTTATATAAATCGAGAAAGAATAAAAGATTTAAGAGGCTTACCTTATTATGCTTCAAGAAAACACATAAAGCAGATTATGTTGCATTCTTACGTACGGTGTAATTTTATACCAAACCTAATTTTTTCAACATTTTTCGTTGTTGTTAACTGCAGAAACGAGAAAGAAATTTTCGGTTTTAAAGCAAATATTTCCATATTTCTTTGCTAATAACAAACACTAGATATGTGCTCTAATCAATAAATTTCAATGCGCATGAATATATAAGATTTTACGTTTCGTCCTCAAAATATGAGGGCTTAAAAGCAAATTACGGATTTAACTGACTTTCTATTGATAGCAGCCAGAGAATGTATATTGTAGGAACTCTTAGACAAGGAATTAAGGGAAAATGCGAAGAAAGGACAACAAAAAAAATTGTAAGAATGTTCAGTTGTCAACAAAAGGAAGAGACCAAGGTGCGAATCACGAACTGGAGATGCACGCAAGTAAGAGGATGTAAATATCTGAGATATCTTTTAACAGAAAACTGAAAATGTAATGTCGATATCCAAAGTCGCATTGAAATAACGAATGGTACTTCTCAAAGATAAAGAAAGTATAATAAAAAGGAAAAATACAAGAAAATTTTAGAAGAAACAAAAAAAATAATGCTGATCTTTTAACATCAGTACTACCAGTTTCTCTATATGGCAATACATACTGGACAATCTCATCACAGATGATGACGATACTTGAAGCAACAGAAAAAAAAGGGTACTGGATTGCTATGTAATATCAGTTGTCCTATATGCTTCACACACATTCTTTGTCTTTTAAAACAAGACTAGATTTTTATCCTTGTGTTTTCGGTTCCTTCTAAAATCTTCTCACTCATTTTCACTTTCAGTAATCTTTAGCGTCTTAGTAGCATTATCCCGTAGTTTGGAATTAAATTATTAAAAGTCAGTGACAATGAATGCTTGGCAATACCCTCACTGATGAAGAAGAAACGAGAACATTCTACAAAATGTTGCTGAGAATACCATAGACGAAACATGAGAATAACAAATTTAAGCAAAGTAGAAAACATAAGGATGATCTTATTTAGAATCAGTAAGAAACAGTTTACATTTCTGTGACATATTACCAGGAAATATGTATTAAAAAATTGAATAGCCACAAGACATATTTAATGTAAGATATGTAGTGGTAAACAGATAACAAGCTACTTTACGAGACACAGGTAAATGAATAAGAGAACAGTAACTAGGATAGATAACACACAAACAAATGTTTCTAAGAACTTCAAAGGATAGGAAGTTGAGGAAAACCTTTTCTACAAATTAACCATCTAAAACCAACAGTGCCTTTTTATAGCCATCCGTCCTTTGTATTATGGACAACTAAGACTGTTTTTACGAGAGTCGTTCAAAAAGTTCCTAACCTTATCCAGATGCAGAGAAACAAGACAGTTTTCCACTTTTTTCAATATACTCCACCACCAAACATCAATGAACTTGATCCAATGATGGTTAAGAAAGGGCCCCATCTTCTTCCTTGATGGGACTGCAATAGTCTCATGACAGAAGAAGGTTGCATTCTGGTCATACCAAAGCCCCCCTCCATCACATACGATCGCATCATTGTTGCCAAAATGACGACCACGTAGGTGAGATTTAGGTTTAGAAAACAAGAACTCAGATGAAGCTAAGTCTGGCGAGTAAGAGGGGTGGAGTAGCAAAAGAAAGCCACTGTTAGTTGCTTAATCTACTGCAGACTGAACAGTGTGAACGGGGGTCGTTATCCCGGAGAAAGTGCATTCTTGCTGTCAGCTTCCCTCTGCATTCTGACTTCATTGCTTCCTTCGGCTGTCTTAATTATGAGGCCATTACAGTTTTTCCCTTTTCAATATAGTCTATCATAATTACGCCTTCAGAAATCTCCCCCGCCAAAAAAAAAGACAAACTCCCTCACTTTCATCTCCGTGCCAAAAAACGCTGCCTACTTGAACCTCTTCGTGGGTTGATAACCAGAGTGTTTCAAGCCTTGATTAATGTTTGAAGTGTTGAATCCGGAATCCATCTTGAGTTCCTAATCTGTAATAGAAATTCTTATAGTCAGCCTGGAAGCGAGTCAGATGTGACTTAGAAATGTAAACTCTTTTCAGCGAGGGCTGTAAGATTGTTAGCATTTTAAGGAAAAACATCGATGAAAATCTTGAATGTTATCACAGTGGACTAGAGGATTATAAGATAATACACTGAGAAAGACAGAAGATTAGGCATGAGCGTCGTTATTAAAGGAAAAACATTCAAAATCCATGATTCATAATTAATAAGCATAAATTTGTATTATTTCAAATTTTTTGACTATTAATGCACAGACGCATGACAAATTTGTAAATGTCCAAAATTCTGACGACAAACTATTTTTGGAACGACAGTGACCCAAACCCCCTTGCAGTAGTGCAGGTATAAATTCGATGTAGTGAATGCACTTTAAGTCAGTGGAAATAGTGAGACAAAGAAGGCTCCGTGTGTTGCTTACTTGGAATCGCACGTTAGCCATACTGATGAAAAGATTCTCTATGGTGGTTACTTTTTTTAAATACTTGGACTAGAATGTTTATTTTTTTTATGTTCAAAATTCTTCTTATTTTGTTTATGAAAGCCCATATCATTAATATAACCCCTCGTTCGAGAGGGAAAACGAAAACGTTGTTTTAATAAGCAGAGATAATTTTTTTGTGAGAAATTCACACATTATATATCGGAGATGATCTTTTAATAAAATTAACAGGAGAAAAATAATACTACATTGTACATATAAACTCGCCCATATAGAATTTTTTATAAAATCTCAGAGATTCCATTTTAGTGTCACCGATATACATATCTCATGCATTTATTTCTGACTATGAGAAAATTTCCTTGAACCATTCTGGGCAAATTCAGAATGTTCAAATTGCCATATACTGCGAACAAACGCTGACAGTTTTAGTTTCATTTTAGAAAGAATATCGTCAGTTGTAAAGCAAAGCAAGGCGGGACGAGAAAAAATATCAAACCAAAGGGGAACAGCGCAATTCATTCGACAGAAGCAGCTCAAGTTGATTCTAATCGCTTACAAAGTATCACATGGCTGCTTTTAGCAAGGAAGCATTACTGATTGCCAAGTGATGCAGTCGATAAAACTTAACAAATCGTCTTTGACAGCGATAAAGAATAAAACTGAAATGAACTACCTTGTATATATATATATATATATATATATATATATATATATATATATATTAGTATATTTAGGCAGCAGCATTTTTAAGCTACTTTCATTAAATATGACGGACAATTTTTTTATTAATTTCTATTTAGTTTTTCTAGCTTCCTGACATTTTTCCGTTTAAGAGTGATGGAGTGCAAAATTGTCCACCATGTCGATTCTTTCAAGCGCTTTCGGCTATTTCCTTAGCCATTTTCAATGGCATTTTGTGTCAGTCTTGTTAGTTTCTCATCATATTTTGACTGTATAAGATGTATTATTTGTGTTTTTTAAATATTGTACAAACATTTTTCTTAGTCTTTAATTTGTCAAATTGTTTATCACCAATATATATATATTCAAACAAGTTTCAGTTAATAGCATATACATATGTCAATTTATTTTCATAATAATCCTTTCTAGTCTTATAATCACTTTTTATGTTAAGTTAAAATTCATCAAGGAGGGTGCCGTAGTTTTTCCTTATTTAAGTACTTTCGATATCCGTCCGAAATCGTCTTCAGAGGCGAATTACAAGATCAACTTTTTGTAACTGTTGTTATGTTGATTTTTAAAAACGCCTGTGAACGCAATTTGGCATAATTGATTTAACATTTAAAATCTACCCATTGAGACGATGAAAATATTTTTGCAAAACAAGCGTTCCAATGTAACGGATGTCAGTCAGTTAAGTGTCATACGAAAGAGACTTGACTGACTGGGCAGAAGATTATCCCGCATGAGGTTGCCATTACTTTTTGCGGTAGACTAGTTGACATCCAAGGCTATAGAATCCAATCTGTCATGTTATTTAACCCATAGTTGGAGGGAAGAGACGGATTAATACCTTTTCAAAGGGTATTTGCGCGCAAGTAAATAAATGGAATTTAAGTGGATTTCGAACTTGGCTCCCCAATTTCTCGTTCCGAACCGATATCCACTGCACCATACATCTCAAAATTGGAACAAATGCGAGATAGTATTAAGTGTTTGTTAAATGTAATTCAACAAGTTATTGCTAATAAATTGCATTCTGTGTTGTTTGATTTTTAAAGAATTAGAAAATTTTTACAATCATTTTCCTGGTGTAGTATATTGCTGTTGTCGACAAGTATTTTTCTGTATTAAATGTTGTGCAATATAACTTATATATAATAAGCTCTCATTAATTGCAAGTTTGTTTTTATGATAATAGTTTCTTCTGTCACACTTATCGCACTTCCTTTCTGTTTCCTGCTCGTCAAGTTTGATCTTCAGTTTGATTTATATGCCATGCCAGTTGTTATCTCATATTTCCTTAATTCCACTTCTTTTATTTTTCTCTCTTCTTAATAATCTTTTTCGTATTTGTCTAAATTTTTGAGATGAGGTAGTATTTAAAGTATTTACATTATTCGGACTATTGTCCTCATCCATGTTGCCATATGTACGACGTTTCGGCCGTTGTACGCTCCGGCCTTCTTCAGAAGTTCAAAATTCCTAGCACCTCAGGAAGTGCGGAGGGTACAACGGCCGAAACGTTGTACAAATGGCAACAAAGATGAGGACAATAGTCTAAATAATGTAAATACTGTAATCTTTTTTGTTTTTAATATTCTCTCAGGCTCAATAACCCATTGCGACTTAGTGATTTTATTCTCTTTGCTTGCAGTAAAATGATTAAGTTCTAGAGTTACAACAGGCATGAACGACAACAATTCGTTGTACGACTACATTGATTTTGTTTCGACATACATTCTTTGTCTATTACATATAATTAAAAAATTAGCACTTGGCAATTGCGTTGAGTTGTACTACTGGTGAAGAATATATATGGAGGCATTTGAAGAACTGCGTTCTTGATGCACTCGATTACGTAAATAATTATATCGGCCATACAACTACGAATTTGACGCAAAGACTCACTCAGCATCTCTCAGAACAGAACTCAATTCGATCTCATTTAAACACACACGGAGACCTACCAACCCCTATCCGTAACATACTTTTTGACAGCACAATTAACAGAGCATTATTCACATGCAAAAAGGCTAAAAATAATGAAATGAATATTAATAAAAAGAAAAACACAACATTCAATAATATCATCTATGAACACGGTAGCAACATGCTTACCATTTTCGCAACATAATGCATACAAATATACAAACATACATAACACTACACACATTCTGTTACACGTAAAATAAAATCCATCCTCGATAGTGGCTAAAGAGATAGTCGAAAGCGCTCTGATAAGCAAAACATTCGGACAATTTTTATATTTTTATATTCTCAAAAGACAAAAATAATAATATCCCATGAACAATTGCATAAAAACATAACCATAATATTTTTAATGAAACTTGCACAAAAAGGAAATTGCTGCCCAAATGTACAATATATATAAATATATATATATAGTCTCTAAAGAAATTAAAGGATAATATACTCATAACATTCCCAATAAAGCTGTCAAAAGGATTAACGAGGTAAATCTGAGACTCATGGTCCTCCCGACGCTTCCTTAATACAAGAACTTGAAAAAGATCTTTGACTAATACTAGAATTGACCATGAATAATGATAAAAAAACAAGAATAGAAAAAATAAATGAAAACTACAAGCTAAGTTCAATTTCTTCAGCTTCTTTTGCTGCTACTAATAAGCATGATTTTTTTACTCCTGAAGATGACAATGCTAGCAGAGGAACTTTGATTAACAAATAAAACAAAACATAATGCACAACACTGTGTCTTAAATTTTAATTTTTAACAATTATTACTATTATTCAAACATACACAGACGAATGCTCAAACGTACATATATTGAAAAATAAAAAACCAGGAAGAAAGAAAACATATCAATGATACCTTCTCGAATCTTCAAAGTCGGCCGAACTCTGCTCATTTAAGTAAGAAACTTTTCGACATTATATATATATATATATATATATATACGAGGGTCATTCAATAAATAAGGTGAATTTTTCGGTATAAGGACTTCTAATACAGATACAAGCTTACTTATTTTTTAATTTTTCAACGTTGTCTCCCAGGAGAGTCACACATTTTTCCCATCTGTGCCCAAGTTTCCGTATTCCCTCAGCGTAACAATCTTTGGACTGATGTCTCAGCCAATCGCTCACAGCGCTTTTGACTTCATCGTCACTTTCAAACTTCGTGCCTCTCCGCTTTCAAGGGACTAAACAGGTAAAAATCTGAAGGGGGAAAGTTCTGGGCTGTAAGGTGGATGAGGGAGCAATTCCCAGCCCAGTTCGTTTATGGTCTGCACCGTTTGGGCTACTGTGTGAGGCTTTGCGTTGACTTGATGTGGAGGCAAGTTCATCATGGACAATTTTGTGTGCTGTCCCACTTTTTTTTGCCACTGTCACCCTTCTGCCAGCCTGAATGAGGTCATTGACTGATTCGATCCCCTCAGGAGACCTCAATTCTGTAGGCCTCCCAGGCCTGTCTTCATCCTCAACACTGCTTCGTCTTTCTTTAAACAATTTAGCCCAATTGTAGACATCTTTTTGGCTGAAACATGTGGCACAAATCACAGTTGACATTTTCCTATGAATTTCAACTAGTGTGCACCCTTCAGCAACCAAGAACTTGATAACTGACCTCTGTCAATCCTGGAGCATGCTTCTTGGTCGACCATTTTTGTTAATCTTCAAAACTCTAAAAGTTTTTTTCAATCTGCAAAAACATTAAATCCCTTTGAAAAAGAAGTAAAGGAAAACATAAAAAAGGAAGTTTATATCTGTATTAGAAGTCTTTATAACGAAAGATTCAACTTATATGACACTCGTATATATATATATATATATATATATATATATATATATATATATATATAACACATCACTCAACAAGTCGAGGGCGTGACATATAGATGAAGTTAATAATAAAAAATCTTAAATATTTTTAAGAAATACTAACCTTAAAATAGCACCTGACAAAATTTGGGCCCAATCGGATTATTAGTTTAAAATTACAGTTATTTAAGCGAAGCTACTGTATTAAACCTTCAAAACAATGGAAAAATCAGAATTTCGTGTATTGATAAAGCATTGCTTGCTGATGGGAAAAATACTGTTTAAGCAATGCGATGCGTTGATAAATGTCGTACAAGCACAAATGATGCTGAACGCTCAGGTCACCCGAAATTGTCTGTTGTCCCGGAAACACCAAAACCTTCCACAAACTCGTTTTGGCCGAACGTAAATTGAAGTTGCATAAGATAGCAGAAAAATTGTACATATCATTTTGCATGAACATTTGTCAATGAGAAAGCTCTGTTCAATGTGGGTGCCGCGTGTACTCACAGTCGATCAAAAACAACAACGTGTCGAGGATTCAGAGCGTTGTTTGCAACTGTTTCAACGCAACAAGGGGTTTTTGCATAAATATGTAACAATTGATGAAACATGGATGCACGACTTCACTCCGGAGTTAAATCGGCAGTCAGCTGAGTAGACAGCAACAGGTGAAAGCGAACAAAGACGCAAGCATGGGTAGGCAAATTTTTTGGCCTCCATCTTTTAGAATGCGCAAGGTATTTTGTTCATCGATTACCTTAAGAAAGAAAGAACCATCAATAGCGAATATTATATTGTATTATTGGTGCGTATGAAGGACGAAATCGCCAAAAAATGGCCACAAATAAAGAAGAAAAAAAGATCTTTTACCAAGACAATGCACCGTGTCACAAATCGATCGCAAAGGTGTCAAAACTACATGAAATACACTTCGAATTGCTTCGGCATCCACTCTGTTCTCCAGATCTGGCCCCCAGCGACTACTAGCTATTCTACAAAAAGGTATTGAATTGTTAGAGAAGCGTTGGAATCAGTGTATCACCCTAGAAGAAGACTATGTTGATGAATCAAGATTAATTTTGCTTCAAAATGCAGACACGAAGAACATATTTAAGACGTTACTTAAAAATCAAAAACTAAAGACTTGTAAAACACTTATAACGAAACAAGATAACCAACCACTGAAAAATTGTATTATGTATATATGCGTACAGCATCCGTCGGTCTCGAGAAATCTTGGATCTGTGACCAGACTGTTATGCCTCACCTGTTGATAGCTGCACATCATGTGTTATGGCTGTATAGGGCCACTCGGGAGTGACAACCTCAGTTGCAACGAAGGTATGTAACAACATTCTCCCCCGATGCAACCGTGTTGTTTTCTTTCAGTCGAGCACACTTCTCCCCGAGAGTAAAGCTTCTTCTCTCCTCGCTGCAGCTGTCTGTGTAAATCGAGTCTCTAGCGATCTTTGACGACATCTTCTCACCTATCAATGTCATCTTTTTTATGCAGACGTCTTTGAAGTGAATATGAGGTCGCCCTCGTGCCCGCTGGACGTTAGCCAGTTCCATGTACAGAAATACTTTCAGAGTCCTCTCAGAGGCATACGGTGGAGTTTGTGTTGTAGGAGAAAGGCGTATAGGCTGGGTAACTGGGCACGGGTGAGAACTACAACATTGGTGATCCCGTTCGACCAACTGATGTCCAGAATGCGTCTCCGACAGATGGAAGAAATTGAACAGTAATATAGTCGGATGAACAATAGTCTTAGTCAGATTATGAAAATGATAGAGTGAAACAAAACAAAATGTTAGGTTTCTTAATTTAGATTTTCTTTTTAACTCTATGATATTCCGTGAAACATTCCATGGACAACGTAGGTCCCAGATTTCTATTCTTGAACATATATAGTTCTTAATTTCCATCAATGATTTTCCTGATGTCATCAGTTCTCAGATCGGTATCTCTGCTGGTGACACAGTTATTTACTGTCATAATAGTAAATCTGATAGCTTCCGGTTTCTTACTTCCCAGACAACTTGGAGATTCAGAAATGTTAATACAATGTAAGTCGCTATATTCTGTGTTTTTAATTCCTTTTCGTTTATTTTTCTCTCACCTTAATAATATTCCTTTTCATATTATCTCACATTCAGTAAACCTTTGCATATTAGTGACTTTATTGCCTTGCTTGGGGCAGAATTGTTAAAAAATTATCGACAACAGATTTTCAAAATGGTTATACACTAAATAATTTTGTGAGCGAATTTTAAAACTGATACAATTTTTCATGGAAATTGTATTGAATTGCCACTCTTCTAGATTTTTTTTTATTAATGCAGGTGTTTCCCAGAGCACTATATTTGTATATTCGTTGTTCTTAATTTTAAGCAATAGCTTTCCTGGTGTCGTCAGCTCTTAACTTGGTATCTATCCTAATGATAAAGCTATTTACTCTTGTCTTAATAGTAAGTTTAATCGGTTTGATAAGGTCAGACTGGCAGATGACCATAAAAATAACCTATAATCTGCTGTCGGAAGAAAAATAAAGGGATGGGTTAATTTTACCGCTTCTTAAAAGAGCACTGCTTTATTTTAATCGTCTGAGAGAAACAATTTTAACATTCATCATCATAGCTAATGCCAACCTCCAGAAGACGGACGCATTGCGCTGCATAGGGCTAACGATTTCCGCTGACATAAAGTGGAAATATTATTTTCAATTGCTAAATCTGTAACTGAAAAAATTGGTTCATTGTGTCGTGTCATATAACTCTTTAAAAATGGTTATAAATCTACCATTCGTCTTTACTTTGAATATTGCTGCGACATCTGGTTTGGTGCTCTTACTATATGTTTAGAGATTCTTGAAAAAATCCAAAGTATCTGCAATGTTATTAGCCCTGTCTGGGCATCTCTGTTCCTTTTCTTTCCCACGGCCGTAAATAAGCGTCCATGTGTCTTTTCTATAAATATTTTCATTTTTTCTGGTGAACTTTCCGCCGTGGAACCGAGACATTCTGAATAGAAGCGCAGTACCAGATTACAGGAAAGTTCTCATCATTTTACAATTGAAATTTTATGCTACCATTTCTTTTTCTCACGTTTCTTATTTTATTGCCTTGCTTAGGTTAAAATGCTAAAAAATAGTGTTGTGAAATTTTCACAATTACTCGTCAACTTTTTTGCCTTTTTTGTCTTTGAAAGGTGTGCATGCACATATGTGTATAGCCATGGGTTTGGCTTCTCATTTCAGCTTCATTTACAGGTAAATTTTTCCATAGAATGACGGGATCCCATGAATAGTAGAATTGTCCGTTTTTCATTTATACTCGATTTTTGAATGAATGATGCCTGTTTTACTAGGAATAATTTAAATCATTAATTGATGATGCCCGCAATTTTTGACTTAATGCCTCCAGATTGATATTTCTGTGAACATTCATTTCGCTGTTTTGAAAATACGTGTACCTACTTAAGCTAACGTTTATAGTAATAACAGATTCATGATTGATACAACGATTTTCTGATCTTAAGCGAGTTTCTTTCCTTTTTTTTGTTTTTGCATTTTTAGTTATGAATAAGCAATAATGTGCCTGCGTATGTGCTTTATTATCAGGTGATTTTATGTCTGAAGCTATAGACATTGTTACAGATCTGAATTGTTGTCAGCGTGAGTTAAGGTGTTTCACATACACCAAACTGTTATTTGCGATAAACAAAACGACGCCAGCATTGTTCCTCTCAAAGGCTACGTTTATTCACAATTTTTTCAATTCTCTCTATTTTATTTCATTTGTTATGAATGTTTTTTCCTTTTTATCCGATTTCATAGAAGCTGAGCTCTGAACTGAACCTGTCCATCTGTTGATACGAACTGGTTAGTTACATGATAAAAAAAATCTATTTACACACATGTACATAAAAAAGATCGAGAAATGAACAAAACAAACATACATTTTAAAAAAGATTGATTGACTCTCGATGCTGACGCGATTCAGAATCTCAATCATCCTTCGTCTGAAAGAAAACATTTTTTTAAATCTTAAACAGGTCTGAAAACCTGCTGTCATAAAGCTATAAAACAGATACCGAATTTTGATTTTGTTTTTAAGTTTTCATATTGAGAAATAAATAATAATATTAATAAACTTTTTTTCTACAGAATCTTGGATAAAATCTATAAAAATTGGAAAATGTTCTGATAAACTTACTGAAGGGACTCCTGATAGCCAATACCATAAAAAAATTACAAAGCTTATTCACAAGTACAGTTCACACATTACGAAGAGTGAGGGATATGTAAAAGGCCAATATGTGAAAAGACATGTATGGTTTTTGGCTTTGTTTTTTATTTTTATTTTTTATTTTTTTGCAAAAATAATCAGTGGAAAATGTCATGAACCCATTTCTAACCTAAGGTCTATGGTTGAGACCCGGAAGGAAATGTGTATACAACAGAAATCAAAATAATAATAATAATAATAATAATAATAATAATAATAATAATAATTAATAATAATAATAATAATAATAAAAAAACTGCTACAAGACAAAGAAAAATCTTAGTACTGCCTGGATAGACTACCGAAAGGCATTCGATAGTGTGCCACATGAATGGATTTTAAAGACTTTAAATATATACAAGATATCGCCCGTCATCATCAATTTCATCAAACAGTGCATGTCTATATGGAAAACAACCCTTTACCTCAATCATATAAATGGAACCTATAAGTCTGATGAAATAAACATCAAAAGAGGTATATTTCAAGGTGATTCTTTATCTCCCTTACTATTCTGCATATCATTAATAGCACTAACCAGTCAACTTAATAAGACAGAATGTGGTTATAAAATAGGCCAAAAGAAAATAAGCCATCTATTTTACATGGATGACTTAAAGTTATATGCTAAGAATGATAATGAGCTGGAAGGTCTTCTGCAAACTGTAAAATGCTTCAGCGAAGACATTGGAATGAAATTTAATTTGAATAAATGTGCTAAAGCTACAGTTTTACGTGGATCAATACAAGAAACATCCTCAATTAGCCTAGACCCTGCTGTAACAATAAAAGAATTGAAACCAGAAGAAGCTTATAAATACCTAGGTGTAAATGAGAGCGAAAACATTCACCATAAAAAAATGAAAGAAATAGTGCGTAAAGAGTACTATAGAAGGCTACGAATGATATTAAAAACTGAATTAAATTCACAGAATAGAGTTATGGCCATTAATAGCCTTGCAATCCCAGTTGTCCAATATAGCTTCAACATCTTAAACTGGACTCTAAACGACATCAGGCGAATGGATGCTAAAACAAGAAAGCTTCTTTCTAAGCATAGGATGCATCACCCAAAGGCTGATGTAGACCGTCTATACATACCCCGTAAAGAAGGTGGAAGGGGTCTTATTCAGCTGGAATTGTCATACAAGACAACAACTATTGGCTTACTAACATACATAGAAACAACAAAGGATTGGATGATACAATTAGTAAGGCAACATGAAGAAAGAAAGAAAAAATATTCAATAATAAAAGAAGGCAGTAAATACAAACAAGAATTACAGTTAGTAGATTCTGTAGAAAAGCAAAACAGTAGCCAAGAACCAACTATTGCGGCAAAAAATATGAAAATGAAAGCCAAAGATAAAGCTCTTGAAAAGATGAAACAGCGCTGGCAAGACAAACCTCTGCATGGCCAATATCCAGTACGTGCCAATAAATCCAATGTTGACAAAGTTAATACTCATCGATGGTTACGTGCATCTGGATTAAAGTCTGAAACTGAAGGATTTATACTTGCAGCACAAGACCAAAGTCTTTTCACGAGAAACTTTCAGGCAAATATTATGCATAATAATATGGATCCAAAATGCAGGTTTTGTGATAAACACCAAGAAACAATAGACCACCTGATCTCAGGCTGTTCTGTGCTTGCTCCAAACGAATATAAAAATCGCCACGATAGAGTTGGGCAATATTTACATTGGGCAATGTGCAAACATTATGGAAAAGCTGTAAACAAACACTGGTATGAACATCATCCAGCACCGGTTACAGAAATAGAAGATGTAACCATTCTATGGGATTACACCATCTACACAGACAGAAAAATTGAAGCAAACAGGCCAGACATTATTGTTAAAAACCAGAAGGAGAAAACTTGTCTATTAATTGATATGGCTTGTCCAGCGGATTGTAACATAGCAATCAAGGAATTTGAAAAACTGTCAAAATATAAAGACCTGGAAATTGAAATAGAAAAAATGTGGAAATTGAAAACAAGAGTTGTGCCAGTGATAGTAGGTGCACTTGGAATGATAAAAAATGGAACAAAACAACACATTGAAAGAATCCCTGGAAACCCCAGCTTAAGAGATATACAAAAAATTGTATTATTAAGTACAGCCCACACACTAAGGAAAACGTTATCTATGTAATGCTGGGGATGATAGGGAGGATAGAAAAACATGAAATGGAGTCATAACAACACGCCACTACCTGCCTTAGGTCTCCCCGCAGACTTGGTTGGTAGTGAGACCAATGCAGAAATCGAAATATGATGAAAAATGACAAAATAATAATAGTCTTACAATCCTAGTTGTCCAATATAGTTTCAACATTTTGGACTCTAAACGACATCAGCAAATGGATTCTAAAATAAAAAAGCTTCTTTCTAAGCATAAGATGCATCATCCAAAGGCTGATGTAGACCGTCTATACATACCCCGTAAAGAAGGTGGAAGAGATCTTATTCAGCTAGACAACAACTATTAGCTTACTAACATACATAGAAACAACAAACGCTGGAAAGACAAACCTATGCATGGCCAATATCTAGAACGTGCCAATAAATCTAATGTTGATAAAGTTAATACTCATCGATGGTTACATGCATCTGGATTAAAGTCTGAGACTGAAGGCTTTATTCTTGCAGCGCAAGACCAAAGTCTTTTCACTAGAAACTTTCAGGCAAATATTATACATAATAATATGGATCCAAAATTCAAGTTTTGTGATAAACACCAAGAAACAATACACTATCTAACCTCAGGCTGTTCTGTACTTGCCCCAAATGAATATAAAAATCGCCACGATAGAGTGGGGCAATACATTGGACAATGTGCAAACACTATCGAAAATCTGTAAACAAACACTGGTTTTGAACATCACCCAGCACCGGTTACAGAAATAGAAGATGTCACCATTCTATAGGATTACACCATCTACACAGACAAAAAAATTGAAGCCAATAGGCCAGACATTATTGTTAAAAACCAGAAAGAGAAAACTTGTCTATTAATTGATATGGCTTGTTCAGCGGATTGTAACATAGAAACCAAGGAATTTGAAAAACTGTCAAAATATAAAGACCTGGAAATTGAAATAGAAAAAGGTGGAAATTGAAAACAAGAGTTGTGCCAGTGATAGTATGTGCACTTTGAATGATAAAAAATGGAACAAAACAACACATTGAAAGAATCCCTGCAAACCCCAGCTTAAGAGATATACAAAAAAATTTCTTATTAAGTACAGCCCACACACTAAGGAAAACTTTGTCTATGTAACGTTAGGGATGATGGGGAAGATAGAAAAAAAACATGAAATGGAGCCATAACAACACGCCACGACCTGCCTTAGGTCTTCCCGCAGACTTGGTACGTAGTGCGACCATAGAAGAAATCAGAATATGATGTAAAATGACAATAATAATAAACACCTGTCAAAATCAAATCAGCATAGCCTGTCTGGGAAGAAAATAGAATTCTCGAGTTCGCCACCATCAAATCTTACCAAAGTATTAATCTACGCCTCGGTTTCTTCCCAAACTCATGTTTCCTAATAGAAACAATAATTTTCCAAGCTAAGATACACAAGAAGAATATAAAAAAATAAAAAGAAAACGGTTAATTTCCATCCTTTTAATATCTCATATCATAATATTATACTGCACATGAAAATTCTTTTCAAATATGAACTATGTCGTTTATAGATATGTTATTTAAAATAAAATTTATTTAATCTTTTTGCCTTGGTAAATTACATCAAATGACGAAACGCATAGCCGGGGAAAATATAGTTTCCTGTTGTCTTCTTTATTTAACCATACTGCTTTTAAGGATTATAACAAGGGCCCATAAGTGAATATAACAATCTCAACTCGAATTCAAACTCATATCTCCGATTAAAACTTCCGGTTCATTACACCACATACAAGCTTATAACACCTGGTAATCCCAAACGACGAGCCCTCGAGGTACTGACCAGGTCTGACGTTGCTGAAGTTGCTTTAACTTCAGTGATAGCCTGGGAACCGGCGTTTCAATATACTATGACTGTAAACCAGAGAATACAAAAAATACTATAAAGGAGAACAACAAAATAAATAAAATTAAGACAAAAGGTAACAATTAACATTGCATTTAAACTTTTAAAGATCAAAGCTGAAGGGTAAGCAAGAAGCCGGAAACGATTCCACAAGCGGGAGACTTGAAACAACTACCGTATCAATTTCAGTAATAATAACAATAGTTAAAAATCAATCTGTCTCAAATACTAGCAACATGATTCAGAAATTGAAAATACTTAATTTCATTGATTTATTTGGCGAAATATTAAATTTGTTTAATTATTTCTGACTTCAAACATTGAAGCGAAAAAGATATTCCAGGTTTTATTAAAATATTTGTGTTTATATAAATATGCATAATTTTTAAACATTTGAAACAAAAAGATCACTAAGATGCAAGTGGTTATCGAGTGTGAAAGAATATGAGAAAAAATGTTAAGAAAAGAGAACAATATAAATACAAAAATTAAAAAGACAAAATATGACAATTGACATTGCACTTAAATTTTCGAAGAACAAAGTTAGCAGGAAAGCATGGACTCAGACGAGATTTCTACAAATAAATATGCGTTCATGTTCTCACAACGTTTCACAGTTCTTCGCAAACCTTCTGTTATCATAATGTGGGATATTTAATAACAGAAGTGATGGAAATACAAAGACAAAGAAAAATAATCTAAATGAAATCGGCCTGATTATATACCCAAAACACGCAAAAACAAAAACAGTTTTCTCGAAATTAACATACCAGAAGAGAGTTCTACAAGCGAGAAGTGTGAGAGAAGAAACTGTTACTATAGAACTTACGGTTAAATCTAATAATTTCAATGGCAATTTAGTACTGAACTTAAAGTTATAAATTATACGTACCAAAAAGAGAAGCTAATTAACCAAGTACCATGTAAATGTTTATAGAAAAAGTACAGACAAGCTACGTTACGGAGTTTGGGAAAGTGACTGAAGCCGAGTTGCCAGATCAAAAACAATTAAAGAGCAGATTATTCTTATTTCTTTGTATTTCATCAAGAATTTTAAAATATATAACAAAAACACCAGAGTAGTTGTGTCAGCAATATTCAAACCTAGGACGAATTGTAGACTTATAAATATTTAAGATAGATTCTGTCAAAAATGATTGTCTAGCACGTCTTATTGAACCAGCGTTTCTGGCTGCAGAAATTATTGTAATTGGCTTAAGTGAATCAATATAAACTTACCACTTCACTGCAGCGGAAAACGTTAGTCCAAGAAGGATGAGTCACTCAACTAGAGATAGACATCAGCCATGCTGGCTGATGGAAGATAAAATTGGTTCTCTTTGATGATTTAAAGAGAGCAGTTTCGTTACGGAAGCATTAAAATTAAAAATCAATTTTTGTCCTATATAACAGATTCTTCCTTGTATTTTAGCTAGAATTTCTAAATATATAGCAAAATCACCAAACCAGAGAGGAGAGTATCGTAAATGTTGCCTGTAAACATATTTAAACGTATATGCGCTGCGGTGCAGTGGATATCGAAGTGCCTAGTTCGAATTCCAGTTGAATTCGTGGCATTTATTTACGCACAAATACTCCTGAAAAATGTATTAATCAGTCTCTTTTTCCTCGCACAATGGGTTAAATAGTAGGACAGACTTGGTTCTGTAGCCTTAGTTGGCAATCAGTCTACCTCAGAAAGTAATGGCAACCTAATGTGGGAAAATTTTCTGCTGTGTCACTAATGTCTCTTTCGAGACATGATAGCCCAAGCGTGTATGATACTTAACAGTCTGAAACATAACTATAGGTCTTTAATTTATTTTTCCATTGATTTTTTCAAGAATTATTTCATCTTTTTTATGTGCTATGTTTCTTCAGAACGTTGGCGATGGTGAATTTCTACAGTTTTATACTCTTTTTAGCGCTAATATTTAACATATTTAATATGTTCTCTCATCGATTTATACAAATTTCTTTGGTAGATTAATCGCTATTGCCTTTTTTTGAATATACACTGTGAATATCAAATTCTCGGAGCTCTTTTGTGCATTATGAGTGCCAGAAAATTTCAAATGTCTCTTCCTGAGTAAATGTGTCCTTTTATTCCAGTTTCCATTAGAATTTGCTTGTTACTCACATGATCCGCTCATGATATTCTCAGCATCGTTCTGTAGAATCACATGACTGTTGCTTTAAATCTTCTCTTTCCCCGAGAGAAAATTGTTCAGCCTATTTTTACTGTAAGGATCATCCTGTACAAAGCTAAGGGACCACTTGACGGTTACATTAAGGGATTGTTTATATGGATAGGTGGGGAATAAAAACGGTTAAGATTATAATGATCGTAGAAACATCCTCTTGCGAGTTTCGTCCACCGGGCAATGATTCGCGGGAAAAAGAAAATAAGTAGAACTTACTTCTCCACGATGTGATACATAGAAGAATGTGAGTGGATTGCTCCAATGTAAGTGGTATGGTGGACCCTAGCCATGAATGTCAGACCTGGTAGACCCAAATAATATAGATTGTCTGAACGCATTCGATGGAAACAGCGATAAAGCAGCGAAAGACTCGCCCCATGAATGTAAAAGAACGGTTGGAAGATGGAAAATAATTCTTTTCTAACAAGAACTCGGTGAAGCTTTTAAACACCATCATGACTGGTAAGTGAGGTTGGGCAGCTCTCACCCAACTATGGCAACAGTATTCAGTTCTCCCCCTGATCTGGTTCTTATAAAGGTAGAGGATAGTAAGAGGAGTCAGATATTTAATTAAACCGCACAGGGAGACGGTCATTTTACTAGCATCTTTAGCGGTGGATCGTATATTAGAGTTGCACTTGAGGACCGGTGTGTGTTTCTCAAATCACGAGGGAAGATCCGCTGTAGTTCGGGATCTGCCGCTACTATATAGAAATAATGATATCATATAGCAAATCCAGAAAAAAATTATGCAGTTTTCTTGTTTCTTAATACAATGCTTAGCTTTTTAAAAGGCATTTTTTGCGATACCTTCAAAATTTTGTGTCACATTTTTCTGTCAAAATTTTGTGTCACATTTTTCTGTCATCTGTTTTCCGATTTAAATTTATGCCTTGTTTAAATTTATATCTTAATAGGTTTGACAACAGTTTTTTCTATATGCCATTGCACTTCAAGATGTAGGCAGTCATGGCTCTCCACATATTTCTATCGCTTGTAGTTCTTAACATCCTTTCTCTTGTTACTCCTCCCAAACCCTGTTCTGCTATTCATTTGCACAACCTCATGAAGTATGTCACGCGTTGCTTTCACTTTCCCTCTATCCATCCTGTGAGTATCAAATTCTCCAAGCTCTTCTTCCTTTTTACATATCCCAGAAAATTCAGCTGTCGTTACCTGATGTTAAATATAAGTTTCCTTTTCATTTCCATTCATTCCAACACTTCATCGTTGCTAACATTTTCTGTCCATAGTATCCTCAGCATGCTTCTGTAGAACCACATTTCTGTTGCTTCAAGTCTTTCCTTCATCTTTCATGAGATTTTCCAGCATTCGCTACCATTGACAATATTTGGTTACCAGTTTTTTCTTTATCAAATTCATAGAAAAATATATTTTGTTTTCTTATCTTTGGTCAAATTTCAATTTACTTCAGAATTCCATTTTCCAAGAAAAATAATTTCTCGCGGTAAAATCTTCTTTTAGTACTGATTAACATGTTTTCAAAGAATTTATTTTATTCATTAAGAGAGATTAGTAAATATTGTATAAAACAGTGATCTATACCTTTCCTTAGGGTATTTCTCCGTACATTCACTCACGTACAAATACCCTTGGAAAAGGTATTAATCCATCTCTTCACCCTCCGGCTAAGGGTAGAATAGCAGGACATACTACGGAAAAATCTTCTGCTTAGTCAATCATATCTCGAAAGCGACATGATCGTCGGCTTTTAACTGACTGAATACATGGTGAAAATTGCAAATCAAAGGAAAATGTTATAGTCAAGTTATAAGTGTTTTTCTGGTCAGCAAAATAAATTGCCAGTGCTTGTCTTAATAACAAACTAATCTTTTATCTTTGCTTTTTAACAAAATAAACACATGATTTTCGCTCATTTCCGATTCAGCTGGCAGTTCAAAATAATCTTCTTTATCCGAAATAAACAACATCATAATTTTTTAAGCACAGGTCCGAAAGGACTGGGCACCCAGTGAGGATCGAACTAACTACACAATTGTAATAATTCTAGCGAGCTAAGCTTGCTAAACATTAAACCGTGGCGAGTTTACTCGGAGGACAGCATGGTTGTATAACTCTTTCCAAGTCCGCTATATCAAAGCGTCATATTTTTCAGTATGAATGGTCAGTGTCATCTACATAAACTGCAAATTCCATCTGTATGTTTGAAAATCCTCTAACTCAAGCCACGCATGCTCTACATAAACATATTATATCTTTTTTGGAATCAGGTTGATCCCAGGGTTAAAATTCACCCATCCTCTGGTGCTTGAACATCCAACATTGGGACTTGTGTCCGAATGATGAACGAACAATTAAAAATTCAAATTTTAAGATAACTAAACAAAGAAAAATAGCATTGTATTGAGTTTAAAGTTGCACAAAAACTTTGTGAATTTACAAAGTTTGGTTTTCAGTTTTAATTCAGCTTTAAATATATCTCCAAAACTTTGGAGACCTTAGAGAAAATCAATTTTATTTCTTAGAGAAAATCAATTTTATTTCATTTTAACTCTCATTCCAAGGAATGAGAGTTAAAATGAAAAGTTTCGTAACTTGAGGTTTAGCGTTTCCGCAGAATTTATGCTTCGAAGAAAGCAATTCAGTTAAAATTCCACAAAGTTGTGATTTTCGACCTGAATTGGAATTCTGGTTCAATTCATACATTTGACTGGAATTGGACCTATAACCCAAAGCAGAGATTTTGAATTTCCACTGAGTGAATTGAGCCATTCAAAGTTATTTTTTCATCATTATTGGTGCTTTCTAAGATGGACCAGAGGCCTCTTTAACCTTTCGCTGTAGGCCCAATTAGCTCTCCTTCGCAGCAAGCATAAAAACCGAAATGCATGCGGCTTTTGAACTCGTATTTTGGTAAAGAGAGTCAATAAACATTCTCTCTCCTGGACTCCCACGATTATATAAAAATAGAAATGTTTATTAAATATATATAAATATCAAATTGCAAACCCAGGGGACATGAGACGGAATGTGAGCGATCTGATATATTTTTATATTTGATTTATTTGATCACATGACATGTCTTCTCCTCCGTCTGATACAACGGACCGAAAGATGTGAAGACAATTAGAAATCTACAACATCAGGTAGAAACTCAAATTCTATTTGTTGGCGATCTTTATTGGTTGTACATTTTTGTGTGGGATTTTGCATACGCCATCTATATTGTCATTGGTGGTATCTCGTATCCAAGAATTAATTATTTTTGTGTTGATAGCTTCTTTTATAATAATGGTGTCGATTACTAAATTTTCAGGTTCAGCACTAGACGTTTTCAGTTGTACCAGACCTACTCCTGTCATCCATTCCCTATCTTCGTTTGATTTTGCAAGAGTTGGTTGAAGGTGAAAGAAAAGCAAAGCAGAAATAAATTCTAATGGCTTAAAATTCATTAAGGTTTACGTCAGCTTGCCAGGAAATGACCCACACACTTGAATTCATGATTTATCCCTGCAGCACATATGGAACGAGGCATACAGAATCCAGTTAAGAATCTGCAACTGACTGCAGATGACTTCGCCATAATTTCGAGTGGTGCCTTCTATAACATATTCTTCATGCGTATTTCTTTGCATTTGTTTGTTTAACCGTTGAGATCTCTTGTAATCATCATCCACTTGTTCCATTTTTGGGGGCCTTTAGGGTTGGTCGTGCTTAGTCTGGGTCCTTATTTTCAACCTTGATGCTAAGGGTGGCTCTATCGCGGGGGGGGGGGGTCCATATATAACAAAGATATATGACACTATCAAAAACATAAACTTGGCTGGTGTCCCATGTTAGATTTTGAATACATATGCTTCTACCGGTAAATTTAGCACGTAATACGATCTCATTCATTTCAAATTTTTCCTGACTTTTAACATTCTACTTTGTTGTAAAGTATACACCTTTCAATGCTTGCCATAACATTTTTTTGGAAAGGAAAAATTCTACTTGACTTTTAGAATATAATTATTGGAATGACTAATATAACGATTATGTTATATGAGATACGGAATTACGATAAATATGACGTTTTTGGAGTTACTAGAAACTTGCTTTTTAATTTTAACGTAAATATGAAATTTTGTTATTTTTACTACTACTTTAATGAATTTTTCTTATTGTAATTTAATGCAACTGCTTCTCTTTTAATGTTCCTGATTAATGAATCAACTAGTTTTCCTGTTTATATTATTTTTTAAAGACTTCTATTTGTTGTTGATATTTCTTGAAAATAACTACAATATTTATTCTTATAAAGTTTGCGATGTTAATTGACGATAACGCTAAGTATTTCTACTAGTTCAATGAATATATAATCGTAGTTTGAAACAGAATTTTTGATTTTTTAAATTATACACTTAGTATTATATTTTTCGTTGTTTATATTTGTGTTATATTATTATGCATTTATATATTTTAATTATTAATATATTGTCTATTTCTATTACTTTGTTTTATTACTCAGATCTTTTTTCTTTTATTAACAACGTTTTTTTTTTTTTACATTTGCCTCTACCTTTCTTATTTAATGTCTGCAAGTAACATTTAATTTAATATGGACAGAAGCATACTTTACAATTTGGGGGTTTTGAGTCTCAATGTTTATTTTACTTCAATACTAAATGTTTAGTTTATTTAAATTTCTTATTTAAATTATTTCTTTAAGTTTATTTTATTTAAATTTTGTAATGTCATAAATACATTATTTTTTAAATTTTTGATTCCCTATAAGTTTTTTATTTAAAGTCTAACACTTTTAATTTTGACGAGAACATATTTTAAAATTTGACTGAGCTTTTTGAGTCTTCACGTTTAATTTATTTGAATGCTAAAGGTTTATTCTAATTGAATGTTAAATTTCGTAATGTTATCAATATGTTAATTTTTTCTTAGATTCACAGTAAATTATTTTCATGTTTTCCAAATTATTGCTTTTTCTGCCTTTTTTAAACATTTATTATATCAGTAATGAATTATACTAGGTTTTTCTGGCTCCTGATAATTTAAAACTTAGTAATTTTTTTATCGCCCAGTCGTTAATTCTTTCCCTTCTGTTGAACATCCCTTGTTTCCTGTTTAGAAAGGGGTTCTCGATTTCTTTCCTCTCATCAGTTAAGAGTGGTGCTGTCGCAAAATCTTTGTGATGCGTGTGGATAATGGCAATGACTCTTCATACTTTTTATACTGAGTTGGCAGTTTTCTGGTTCCTGCTTACAACTGATGATTAGAAGTCCGAAATCTTGCGTAGCGCCTTGAAAGTTTGCACTGATAGTCAGTCAGTTAGTTAAGTACCATACATGATACACGCTTAGGCGATCATGTTTCGAAAGAAACATGACTGACTGGGCAGAAGATTATCCCGCAGTAGGTTGCCATTGCTTTCTGCGGTAAACTGGTTGTCAGCCAAGGCTATAGAACCCAATCTGTTCTGCTATTTAACCCATAACTGGGGAAAAGAGACAGATTAATACCTTTCCCAGGGGTATTTGTGCATAAGTGAATACAAGGAATTCAACTTGAATTCGAACTCGGCTCCCCGGTTTGTCGTTCCGAGTCGATATCCTTTGGACTACAACGCACATGTGCGTTGCACTGATAGACAGTTGAATAATATCGGCGTTTCTTGTAGTGCTACATCACGCATGGATGGGTGTCCCTGCAAGTGCCTTCGGTGGGAAACCCTGAGGCCACATTGTGCTGCAGTTTGCGTCAGTTCCCCTTCCACACATGTTGCATTTGACGATTAACTGATACTGCTATTCTACGCCTCTTGTTATCAAAATAAATCATGAAAACATAAAATCAAAGATATACAATTAAACCATCCACGCAAAAAACACCTAAACCCCTTAATATTTCTTTCTGTAACGTCCGTGGTATCCGTACTAATTTTTCCCGTGTAGAATCGTTCAACTACGAAAGGTCCTCTGACATTCTAGCTCTCTACGTAAACAACCTAAACCATACAATTTCCTTCTCCGACATCTCGATTCCTAGAATTCTCCCTTTTTTTAAGAAGGACTTCAATGTTCACGTGCATGTTCTGGCTGTTTATGTCAGCAAACATCTCCCTCGGGCAAGGGAGATCTCTCTTGAATCTCCTGTCCATTCTTATATGTGTCTCCGTACCGATCTTCTCGACTCAGTAATCTATCTCTTCTTTCTTTACCGCTCCTTCTTCTCCTAACGTCTTCATGTTAGATAATATTTCAGATAATATAGTCAAGGCCATTTTCCTTCAACCATTTGCTAATGTATTTGTATTTGGTGACTTCAAGGCGCATCATGCCAAGTGACTGGAAAACTCTGTCATTGATATTGCTGAAGTACAAGCCATAAACTTCTCAATCACTCAGTCTCTTATGGTTGTGGTGGTTTCTTCACGTTTCTTCTAGATCTTATACTTCTATCCATAACTTTTAACATGTTATGCAGCTCTGCCATCCTGGTAACTGATCCTGCTGTGGTGCCTTAAAATGTCACTTTCTACTCTTCCTTCAACCAAGAACCTCCTATCAGTTGAATATTTTACTGCTATCAAAGAGCAGACTGAGACTCGTTGCGATGTACCTTGGAACAAAGTTTTTAGTTTCTGTTCATGACTGCGATTCTGAAGTCTCTTCCTGGGTGAACCCTAGCATTGATGCTTTCATCCCAGCTAAGAAATTCCGAATTAAACCTTGTTCAGCTCCTTGATTGCTCGGCTACCATCGCTCAAAAGAATCACTTCATTCAGCTATATCGGCGTGATAAGTCTGATCACAATAGGCACCTTTTTGTCTCTACTCGTAATGAATGTAAGCCTCTTTGCTGATAGAATAAAGCAGGGTATATCACAAAGAGTGTGCTAAACGACAGGAAACCCTCGACCCCTCGTCTACTCAATCAATTGGAAGTCATCATATTCACAGCAGATAAGGTCAAGTGCTTTGCTTGCAAATTCTCGTCCACATTCACACTTGACTTGTCTTGTCTGGAGTACCCACATCTAATTTCCAACTTAGAACTGGAGATCAACTGAGTAATACATATATATATATATATATATATATATATAATCATCCGCAGACAGTCTTGCTTCGCTGTATCACAGCTCATCAGAACGGTTAGACATACGATTGCTTCTAGCCAGGACTAAAACTCGACCGAATTGACATCAGTCAGTGATTCTGCCCTCTAAGCTGTGGTCACTCGGTGGAGGAAGTCTTCTACAGTTCCTGTTTTTAAGATTTGTTTTCTCGCATTTTTCGAAATTTCTGGAAATTAATTGGTGGAGGGGTAACCTATTTAAAAACATGTTTTTACCAATATTTTCTAAAAATAATTATTTCAAAACTGATTTCCGTCAATTATGAATAATTCCTGAAATTTTCATCAAAATCAGACGATTATTTGGTTTTTGCAAGAATTTCCAAATTAATGTGTCTTTCACAGTCAAAAAATGCCTTCGCGTAATATTACATATTGACGTAATAAAATCTAGCGTCAATTTATCGCTTGTACTGACAAGAGAGAAAAAAAAAGATTTTATACCACTAAATGAGCCTGTTAGAACCTGTTAGAACAATTTTAAAAAACTGTAAAAATAATTAAAAAATATTTTGATCTATCCTCTTCATGATAGCATAAACATTTGCCGAGAAAACTTTGTTTTTATTTAGTTTGAGGCCTTTTTCCTTCAGACTATACTGTTTTTGCCAGCGAAAAAGTGGAGGTACCTACAAGTCAGCTATCCCAATGCAATGACAATTGATAAACTTAAATATAGCTTAATTAAAATTCAACTCATGACAGCGAATGAGAAAAAAGTAAAATATTTTATTGTTAGAATTGTTTACGTTATCCATCCTGACCTGACATCTCAGCTTCAGTTATTTTCCAATCGTCATAATGTAAGTAACTCGCTTCTTTTCTATAAATATTTTACGGTAATTGTTCCAATTAGCTTTCTTCCTTGGTACAACCACCGGTAGCTACCTTTTATGAATTAGGTGCAGTACTAGATTTGCAATTTGATCACCTCATTTTACAGTTCAAATGGCGATATGTAACCGCATGTTCTATGCTAACAATTTCTTCTCTCGCACTTCTCGACTGAGAAACTCTTTTCCTGCTTCTTATCTTCCAGGCAGCATTAATCATCAAAAATCCAAATGCAATGTCAATCTTTATATTCTGTTTTCTCTTTTATCTCCCCTTAATAAAGTTTTTTTCATATTCTTTCCCGCTCAGTAATTCATCGTGTCTTAGTAGCTTTATCGCCTTGCTTGAGATGAAATGATTAAAAAATATATATACCTTAAAATAAAGCTGTATACCCGCTGCTTACAGAAACACTCACTGAAATATACCCATACACCCGAAAAACTGAATTTTAGCCTGCATCATCGAGGTAAATGCAAAAGTTTTGCTACAAACATATTACACGGAAACGATTTGTATATAGTCTTTTGACAAACAATCATTTCTTCGTGAATGTTTGCCAGTCTCAGGCTAAAATTCGCCGACCACTTTACATACTACATTTAATAAAGATATTATCTGTTATATATCTACACGAATTTTAAAAAACTTAATGTTTGTGTTAGAATTTCGACTCAGTTAGGAATATAGCATTAATTTGTTTATATTAGCATTTGATGAGAGAGGCTTCAGCATCATTTTCTTTTAAAAATTACCTCTTTATTGTTGGTGCAGCCTAAATATTTGTGATTGGTTGACTGATTTCAAAATATGTTAATCTTTGTTGTGGTATTTAATATCTAATTTTGCATGGAGAGACTTGTAAAGATCGAACCCAATCCCCAGGATGACTAATCAATCAGGCAATCCTCACAAAATACACCATGCTAAGATGCCTCAGGCTAAGATTGTGACGGATGGTGAAAACAGATTTATGAAAATCAGTAAGGAAAACAATCTTTCACACACACACACACACACACACACACACACACACACACACACACACACATATATATATATATATATATATATATATATCCCAGTTAACGCAATAAGTAAGAAGGCCAATTCAAAATTAGCACAAAAATAAAGAAAAATAAGAAAAACTGCAGTACTCCTGAAAAGTGGCCCGAACAATGATGAAAAATGTTGAGTTGAACCGTTAACTATAAGATCTATCATATTATTTGTATTAATTATATATATATATATATATATATATATATATATATTATTAAGTAAATCATTGAGCTTTATATTCGACCTCAACAGAATGCAGAACGCAACTGTACCACGGGCCCAGGTGACGAAGAGGTAACGAATTAAGCTCGATGATGTGCGCCGCTCTATGGATTTAGCGGCTTGGTTGGAGAAGTCGTGGTTTGAGGAGGCACTATCCTATGGGCAAAGGAGCTTGGATTAGTTCCACCACGGCGCACTTCATCGAGATTAATTCGTTACACCTTCGTCACCTGGGCCCGTGGTACAGTTGGTATGACATCAGCTTAATAACCAAACTGTCGGGTTTCGATTCCTGGTAGCAGGTGCGCACTGCTAAAGTACTCCCACATATAGGACGAAACGACCGTCCAGTGCTTTCTGTTGAGGTCGAATATACAGATCGATGATTTACTTAATAATTGTTCAAATCCTCCTACTACTTGAATTATATATATATATATATATATATATATATATATATAGAGAGAGAGAGAGAGAGAGAGAGAGAGAGAGAGTTTGTCCAGAAAGTTTATGCCGACTTTTATCGCGTCAAATTTACCGGCAGATTTTAGATGCTTCTATTTCCGATTAGAGCACACTTCAAACTATCCCTTGAGAAAGAAAGTTTAAAATTACATAATTTGTGCCAATTGTGTATCCCTAGGAAAATACAAAAAATATAAGTTGAATTTTAGATACTTGATTCTTTTTTTTATTACTGTAAAAGTAAAAATGCCTTGCAAGCAACAAAAAATATATGTTCTGTGTACGGTGAAGGTGCTTTAGCTGATAAAAATATACGGAAATGGTTCGATAAGTTTAGAATTGTTGATTGTAGCCTTATTGATTCTAAAACGTTCTGGTAGAATCCCCTCCCTTCTCCTCCTGCTACAGATGACGATCAAATCAAGACATTGATTGAGAAATGCACAACCGGAGAATTGACAGAAATCGTAACACATTATATGAATGAAAAGAATATTTTGGATCGCATTTGTCTCTGTGATTTGCCGGATAAATGAGGAGAAAAGAATCGTTTATAACAATATTTTATCTATCTATCTATCTATCTATCTATCTATCTATCTATCTAAATTCTGTTCATATCTATCTATCTGATGAAAAGGAGAAATAACCACAACATGCGCACACGCGCACACGCGCATACATGCGCATATACACACGAATATTCACGCAAAAAGAATGATCCAACATAATAGTAGATTCCTATGACTTAATGACGTCAATCTTAAAATAAAAATAACGAAAAATGAGAAAATCCGCAGTCAAACGTTAATGCAACCTGAAGAGTGCACGCACAATTACGAAAAATCCGTGTATAGAAGTGAAGCGTTGAGATTCTGAATATAACATCTGTCAGCTAAGTGACTAATTCTTATTGGTTGGATATGTGTCCCGAGTATTAAAGCAATAGATAATTTTTAAATGTATGTACCTGGAATATTTTGCATGGTAAAGTGCATAATAGTACATGTGTATATTTGTGTAGAAACTCTTGTCTATTGAGGTGTATATTGGACAGTAACGTTAGTTAATGTGTGTGTTTATGTGCGTGTAACGTGTATTAAAACAATGGCCAATTTTTTAAATATATTCGTGAGGAAAATGTTTGTTATTATGTAGAATTACATAAAATTTATATATATATATATATATATATATATATATATATATATATATATCAAATAATACTTCGAAAACGACATGTGACGGTTGAGCATATATATATATATATATATAAAAAACAATTGTCACATTCGTTAAAATTTTAAATTTCCTTTTGGCTATCTCTTTGAAGTATTCATTCATGTTGGGCAAATTTTAACTTATAATTTTTCTAAATATTATATTAAAAAAACATGTTTTTCTTTTGATTCGTTACAAAATAACATTAACTAAAATATAAACTGTTCCCAATTTGCTGACAAAAGACGCATGATGTCGCTAATGTAGTATTATTTCTAAGCGTTCATTGGTTCCTCTCAAATTGCAATTTTTAATTTTATAATCACTTAAAAAAGATTCATAATCGTTGCATTTGCCTTCAATAACCCAAGCCATTATAAATGAATAACTGAGTGAAAATATAAAAATGTAGAAATCCCTTTGGTTAAATTTGTATTTTTCAACTTAAAAGCGGAGGTAAAAATGTTTGGATATTTTTTCATTAATTAATTATTTCGATTTTTATTATGGGGAATTATTGTGAATTTATTATATGTACTCATTGACGCTGAGTTTTCCTGCTTGCGTTTTGTATTTTTGTTTTCTTTTTTTTAAAAACCTGAAAGAAAATGCAACTAAAATAAATATATATCTTGAAAATTTTATTTCTTTAAAAAGAACAAAGGAAAAAATACTTCCATTTTTTAAAAATTAAAACAAAACGAAAACCACTTATAAAGAATATTCGGCCCAAACATGTAAAATTTACCAAAATGTTTAATTTTACTCGATTCATTTCACGTTTGTTTGTTTTCGGTAAAATTCTTTTTTCTGGAGCCGTTCAGAAAGTAATGTCGTTTAAATAAGTTTTTTTTGGAAGTCGTTCATCTAAAATATCTTCGGTGAGGCAACGTCAGTCTTAGGTTTTCTCAACAAATTACGAAATCGCTTTTGTTGTTTTCTTTACAGTTAATTTGTGCTTAAACCTGGGGAGGATTTTTCTTCCATTAGCAAGGATAGGGATCTTTTTTCCCCATTACAATTCTGTCGTTTATTTGTTTGCGTGCCAGTGTGATTCTGGTTACATTGGGGTAAGGGATTAAGAAGCATTTTTCATTTTGGATTAGGAATGTCAATATACAACGTTGACACATATTCAGAAGATTTTGAATTCAGTCGCTGAGCAACATCTCGCTGATCAACAAGTCTGTGCCAAATTTTTTCCTACGATTGTTTCAATATTCAAAGTGTCGCTTGATTCTCTTTCCAAGTCAGGATTTATTTCAAGACAAGTGGAATTCGCAAATACGACCCATAGCTGAAAATGTTGCAAAAACGCCCAGCTTCAAGCACCGCTCTAGAAAGTACCTGACTTCGGCTGCCATAATCTGTCACTAGAAAAGACAGATCCGACTTAAAATAAAGTATATCTTTCATATCTGGCCTGTCCTCACTGTCCCGCCTTGACTGAATTTAAAATTGTTTGCACAGACTTGTGGGTAATTAATTGTTTTCTACAGTTCACCCCTTCCATAGAAACGCATACAGTTCTAGTGAATTTGAATCCTAGAATTTCAATGTAATACAGTCCCTTCATTTTAGATACATTTCTGTAGGATGTCAGTCAGTCAGTTATTTACCATATGTAATACACACTTGTGTGTCTCTTTCTAGACATGACTGACCAGGTAAAATATTTTACCCCAGTAGGTTGCCATTACTTTCTGTGGTAGACCAGTTACCGACCAAGGCTGTAGAACCCAGTCTGTTCTGCTATTCAACCCATAACTGAGAGGAGAACAAAGATGGATTAACACGTTTCACAAGCGTATTTGTGCATAAGGATGTACATTTTAAAGGGCGTCATATCTTCCATAAAAAAAGCATCACTTAAATATGTGTCTACTCTTATATACATGACCGATGTTTGGTCAAACGAATTTCCATCCTTTCCCAATTTCAGACCTTCATGTCTAGGCTTCACCATATTATGAACAATTAGTTGATTCTCTTCATATTCTCTTTGTAAGAAAGACGTTCCACTAAACAGCGTCTTCCCCAAGACGGTTGCAATGTCGAAAGGACCCTCGAGATTGTTCTTTCTTAATGAGTAGAATCTAAAAGATGAGGATCAAATGTTATCTATTCTACATATCCCCCAAATTTTCAAGTCTTGTTAGCACACTATATGCCATTATAACATTCAAATTCAGTAACTCTTTATTTTGAGTGGCACTTATGCCTTGTTTGGGGTGAAATATGATAAAAGAAGCTTCTTTTAGCAAGTAAATATATGTCCTTTATCCCTTAAAATTACTGGTATAACTTGATTTGCTTGTAATCTCTATATTCCTTTTTTCTTGTGAGATAATAGGGAAGAAATATTTCAAACAATTTTACTTCGTCTTTATATTGGCCCGGGTTTAAATTTTATCGTGCTCGATTTTTCAGAAAGTTGACTTCTTGATGTTATCGGTCTGGAAGTGGCGATCCTAGCATGTGACACTTTTGAAAAATGCCTGAAACTCATACGAAGCCTTGTCAGTGAAATTTGGTAGACGGAACTCTTTGGAAGTTGTCAAAGGTTGTGATAGCACGAAGTCACAAGTCATCGTGACCGAGGTTTTGTTCGGTCTGTTTTTTCTTTCTCTCAGATTGTTGTTTACGCTAGATACTGTGCTCTAACTCTCTCCCCCTCTCTAACAGCAACTAAGGTCCGCTCAGCATTGTTGCAGTAAAATCCACAGGTAGGTGTTAACAAACCCAAGTGTGTCTGAGTAGGTGTCTGTAAAAGTAATTTGCTAGCCGCTCTTTTAGACAGGCATCCTTGGATACGAGTGACTAACCATACAAGTACATTGGCAATTATTTTATATTATTAAAATTTATTTACACTTAGTTGGTAATCTTTTTATAGGTATCTCTGCAGTATCTAGACTATAAATTTACATGCAGTACTAGATTGGCCGAGTTCAAATTCCAGTTGAATTCCTTGCATTCATTTACACACAAATACACTCGGGAAAGGTATTAATCCGTTTCTTCCCTCCAGTTATGGGTTAAATAATAGGACAGATTGGGTTCTATAGCCTTGGATGGCAAACAATCTACCGCAGAAAGCAATGGCAAACTACTGCGGGATAGTCTTCTGCCCAGTCAGTCATTACTTTTTTGATACATGATCGCCTAAAGCGTGTATCACGTATGGCACTTGACTAGACTGATTGACTAGGTTGGCGGTAAGGTTGCATCATTTTACTTTTGAAATGGCTAGATTTAACCGCGCTTTTGTTATATCCTGATAAAAACTAAAGAAGAAATATCATCGGCCCTGACATAACACTTCTACTTCAATATCTTTCCCACTGCTGTAACGTAGCTTCCCTGGGTCTTTTTATATATATATATATATATATATATACTTACATGGTAACTGTTCTAATGAACCTCTTTCTGTGGTATTAGAATTCATGAATTTAAGTCCAGTACTAGACTGGCGGAAAGGTCTCGCTCGTGGAACACTCTTGCGGTTTGTTTCCCTGGAAAATTGGACCTTCAAAATTTAAGTGCAATGTCAATTTTTTGTCTTCTTAATTCTTATTCTTTTATTATCCTCTCTCATTAGTAGTATTTTTCTCATATTCTGTGACACTCAATAAATCATCGTTTCTTAGTAGCTTTATTACGTTCTTCTTTCATATGCCATGGCCTTTCAAGACGTAGGCGATCATGGACTTCCACTTACCCTATCCCTTGCTCTCTTAACACTTCCTCTTGGTATCTCTCGCAAAACTCGTTCCGCCTTCCACTTGCTCAAGTATGTCTCACCATGCTTTCTCTTGTTTTTCTTTACCTGTATAGTTCATATAAATATTAGATTCTCTAAGTCTTTCTTTACTTGTTACATGCCCACAAACTTCAGCTGTCTCTTTCTGATGTTAAATATGTTTTTTTCGCTTTACCTCCCTTCGTGTCTGCTATCAGCACTGTGTCATCTGCGTATCTTATATTGTTAAGTGTCCGTCAATGACAAATGCTGGCAGGGTTGATTTACTTAGATGAAATGATAAATCTTTTAGTTATTTAATATGTTAATTTTATCAACGACCCTCTTTGATAAATTTCGATAGAGATGAAATCTACCATATTTTTCAATTTTTCGGAAAACTATTCAGCGTGCCTTACGATTCGTCGTTGTTTTTTTCTTGAGCTGAGTAGTCTGGTGGTGAGTCGTCCTTGAGTTGATTTGGCCGAGTGTTGAGTCGGCGATGAGAAACTATTTCCTCCCGTCGATTTTTTTTCTTTATGGATGAATAAAAAAACATTCCAGTATTAAAATAAGTTTACGTTATTTGTAAAGAAAATCGTTAACGTTAATAACAGAAAAAAAATCAAATTCCTGAATTCATTATCCAAAAAAAAAAAAAAAAAAAAAAAAATCAAACTGTATCAGTAGTTGTGCTATATAAAAACAAAAAAAAAATTACAACACATATCAATTCGGCATTTAATCTTCTTCGAAGTAGTCCCTATTACAAAGTCACACAATTTATATTTTCATTGGTGGAAGTATTTTTGGGACAGCGAGTACCTGCCTCGTCACATTCTCTTGTGTTTCCTAGACGTCTTGAAATGATGGTCATATCAAGTAAGATTTGATTTGGTATTGGGGTCCGATCATGGCGTTCTATACTCAAGACCATGTCATGGCGCAACTGAGAGCCAGAACTGGAGGCCAATTGAAAGATATAGGATTTTCAGAAATTTTAAAAGAAAATGAAGTCAACCACTTTATGAAATACTTAGAATAACATTTTATTCAGAACTGAGGATAATAGAATGTGTTGAAAGATAAATAAATGAAAATATGTAATTTTTCTATGAACACTGATAATTATTAAACAACACAAAGGGGTAATTATGATTTGTGGTAAAAGATATAATGAATCAGAAATTTGTATTATTTACAGGTGTCACTGAATCCTTTATTCACTCACCATGTGAGTGAATAAAGACTTTGGTTTAAATTTACATTACAGTTACTGGGTTTGATAAATAGAACCCGAGAAGGCTGGAAGACATCAGCCGAAGTGTGCATATAACAATCATCACAGAAATAGACAAATAAAACAAAATTCTAGGAAAGTTTTAAAACTTTTAGAGCTGTTTCTTTTTCTGATCTAGGTGTGCCATGTTTGCAAAAAATTTTCAAAACTATATTTGCAAAACTAGAAGCATGCTTTTTTTCCATGTTGAAAAACTGAAACTCAGAAATAAGCATAACAATGTTACTTAATGATTTATAGCAAACATTTTCCTTTCTTGTATGAAAAAGGGTGAAACAAAAAATAACCATTGACAAGTGTGGTCAGGAGGAACTTTCAGTTTTCCACGGTCAATTAAATTGGTATATTTTCCACACTTTCATAATAAAAATGGGTTTCACAGTCACTGGGTTGATTATCATTTCTTGTAATATATCCAGCTATCTACACAAGAGCAATTTTTATTTCATTGGAAAGAGATGATTCTAAATTTTCCAGATTGTCAAATATTTCTGAAACTTCCTCACAAAGTTTATAATCACAAGATGTACATTGGTGACCTGGATTAACATCAAATTCATCAATATTTATATTTTGATTTAAAAGTAAAGATGTCTGCTTAATATGCAGCTTTTCAATATATTGTTGAACATTTATAAAATAGGTGCCACCTGATCCTTGGCGAAGTTTACCAAATTCTTTTTCTAATGTATCAGTTGAAAATTGTCCAAGTAGTACATATTTATGACTTGTAGCTAAAAGGTGTCGTCATAGACTAACAATCCTATTGCAAGTATGATGTATGGCAGTAGCAGTGTTTTGGGATAATTGTTTTTTACGATTACTTTGTCTGCCAGCCATATTAAGAGCCATTTTACCACATTTAATAATAAAATCAAGTCGGGTGTCATTTGGAGATCTGATTTCAGCTTGTAGAGGATCATTATGCAATTTATCAATTTGAAGGGATTTAACATTTAAAATTTTCCACCATGTCGAACCTTGTTTATGAAGAGGGCGTATCCTTTTTACCTGCACTTATTTCAGACTGAGTGAGAAGTGCATTATGTTTTTCAGAAAACAGTCGGAGGCAAGTAGAAACCCGTTGTCTTTTTATTGGCTTTGGAGCAATGGAAATTTCATTTAAATCTGAAAGTTTAACTAGTCTTTCAGATTCAAAACGATATAACTGTTTAAGATGTGTCCATTTTGCAACTCAACCTACTCCATCATCAATAATTAGTTCTGTTTTTTCTGTCAACAGATGAACATAATCAAAAAGCAAATATTTATTGTCTTCAGTTAACCAAGGTTTTTTCAAGAAGTGTAGGATATAATTAAAAAAAAAGCTTGATTTACGTGGTTTCCATCACATATAATATCAGCTGGTACAGATGTGATGGGTTGGACTGTTAACTCAATTTGTTCAAATAAAAAGGCGGATGCTAATTTTGAAATTGGAATCAATTTTGTAAGAAACTTTGGACCGCCATTGAGACATATCAACATTATACTATGTACTGTTTGAGCAAATACAGATGGATTGTCAACTGATTTACCAAATAGTTGTTTGCCATGATATAGCAACATCTTTCTGATTTATACTTCATTATGGAGAATTATGCACCCTTTTTGACTGGTATTAAGAGTAAATTAAATATAGATAAAGATTTTTCATTAAGTTTTGAAATTTTTGACGTCATCCTTCCTAATGTTGCTAATGAGGGTAATTGAAAATCATATCTTAATTCATTATAAAATGTCCGTGATCTTGCATAGTACCCAAAAGCACGCAGAACTATATCTGAGCTGTATTTTATTCCAACCATTTTGGGAGCCATTGTTAAAAATTGTTGACTCAGAATATTTTTCTGGTGATCAAAAGCCATAGAATTTAAATGTCGGATAATTTCTTTCAGTTTTGACCAAGTATCAACTGTATTTATACGATTTTTGAACAGGCTGCTAATATAACACTTAACTCCATAATGAAATGTTTCAAAGCGCAAAATTGTTATAAATTTTCAACATAAAAAGAATACCATCAATAGATTTTGATGATTGAGCAGTTAAAATATTTTCATCCAAAAATTCTACAACCGGACATGTAAAGTCTTTTGTTGTTAAGCAGACTTTCTTTCAAATTTGTATAATTAATGTTATCTAATTCTAAAAAAGCATTAAGTTCAACATCAATTTGATTTCTAACAGTACTGGACTAGAGTTTTTTTTATATTCCTTTGAACAGCTGAGGGTGTTGGTACTTGATTACTTGGCACACCTGGCCATTCAGATGGTGGATTTTTGGACGTGTTTTTCTATAACTTTTATGGTATCAAAATTTGAAGGCCAATGTAGTTGACAAATAACAGTATTGTTAGAAACATTTAGATTGGCATTTGAAACTGATTTTATCCATTGCTCTCTATCGTCTTTTTTTGGAAAACGATGAACTGGTATTTTATTAATCTTACCACACATAGTTTTGTCTTGCTGGCTTCTGTAATTTGTTTTGCAAGCAAACACACAGCACTTCCAGGGCATGGCTAGGAATTAAGTAGTATCTGAAATGGTAGATTAAACATCTTTAACAAATATTTCTCTTACTACTTTAATTTAGGAGTAAATTTTCAAGCTAAATTAATTATACTCTTAATTACAGCTTTTATCCATGCACCCTGCCCAAATACACACAATTAAAACCAAAAATTTTAGAGAGCTGCCTTCAGCTTGAGAATCCACTTAATTTTAAAAAATGGTTGGGGGGGGGTATGGTTTTGTTTGAAGAATACTGTCAGGTTTGCAGTTTTGCACAATATTATTAATCGTTTAATTGTCAACAATAAAATTGTTTTAATCAAACAAAAAATAATAGTTGTATAGTGCAATTAAACTAGGAATTAAAAAAATTCAATTTGAATTTGGTATTTAAATTGTTAAATGTTAGCTTATTGCTTGGCTCTCTCCCAAAGGGTCAGCCATATAAAAAAAATGTCCCCAGACATAAAAGTGATCATTTTTGTTCCTAAAACTTCTAAAAAAAGAGATTGGGAAGGGGGAGAGGGCTTTTTGCAATCTTTTGAGACTGTGCCTCCGATCCATCACTTCTGACCATGTGCAAAAAGGGCTTCCTTCTCAACTGTGTAAATAAAATAAATGACTTAACTAGCAGTAGAGAGCAGATGGTAAAATAAAACTTCGCGTAAAATTGCCCGTTCAAGTTTTATAGTAAATTTTCGTTTTAGATCCCGAAGGCTTTTATCCCTTCAATTTTTTCCAAAATTTTCTTCCTATGCGCTTAAAATAATTCAGCAGCGAATTACTATCAATAAGCCGGTATTCGCTGACAAAAAAAAAAAAAAAAAAAAAAAAGAAAAGAAGTCTGATTTTTTCTGGTCGTTAACATAAGAAAGGCTAGGTTTTTTCAATATCTACTTGTTGATTTGAGTTTAGCATATACATTTGCACGGAAATTTTGGCTATTTTGGAAAAATTTGAATGAATAATATCTTTCAGGACCTAAAACAAAAATTTACTCTAAAACTTTATATAAAAGTTAAAAACGTTCATAAATAGCCTTTCCTTTAGTTTGGTTATTTTAATCCGTCTTAAACTATATAAATAGCAATATATGGAATATATATAACTTTTTTTTACCTTAAAGCAAAACAAAAGTAAAGTTAAAATAATGCATTTTGTCCTTTAACAAAAATATCAGAAAAATATTAAAATAAATATGATAAATAAAATGGTATTATTATTCTTGTCTTGTAAAATAAATTTTGTAGTCAAAAGGCGTAAAAAAGGAGACCTTTCTACAAAAAATAATTAAAATATTGACATTAACTGCATGTAATAAATTTATTATTGTTACTTTTTTCTTTAATTCTAATGAGTAAAAAAATACCAATTTGTAAGTAATTTAGTAAAAATAATCATTTATTCTTTAACTTCGGAAACAAAAGCGCAAAGAAATCCGATTGTTTTGTTTGTTTGTTTTTCTACTTTTAATGGAAATGTTGGAAAATGTTTTAATAGAGAAATGTTAATGAACCTTTCACTATTAAAATTTTATTTAAATTATTCAAACTTAAATTTTTAATAGAAAAATGTTGACTTATGCTAATTTTTTATCATGGTTAAAAGTTGAGAAAATTAAACATTAATTTCGTCGACGTTATGTTTTCACTCATACTAATGTTTTTTTTAGCGATGTCAAAAATTGCTATCAAATTCAGTAATGACATTGAATTTATAAAAAAATACATTTTTAATTCATTTTATAATAAAAATAGTTTTCTTTACGTCTTTGAAGAAACTAAATTAAATTCTGTTCAAATTTGTTAAACGTTTTTTTCCTTCTTAAAAGAACACAAATTACTCAAAAAGAATTGCATTTTATCAAGACATAATTCTTTAAATTTAAATAAAAAATTGTTGAACGAACTTTAAGAGGGAAAATGCCAAAAATGAATTAAACTTTAATTTAAAGATGTTAAAGCTTTAAACTTAAAATCTTTTTGTGTGAATAAATTTAAGCACCAAAGTTTACTTTTTTCAAACTGAAATAATCAAATATACTTACTTCAATAAATAAGTTAAATGATATTCCAATCAAAGGTAAAATTAAAAGATCCCTTTGAATTTCTCGAGCTAACAACATATGAGTACACAGTTCGCTCAAACTAAAACTAAAACGATCTAATTGTCAGCCGGCCTCCAGTCTATCGAGCTCGAGGCGTTACGCAGAGGCCTCTTAATATGGAACGCCAAGGTTCCGATAGGAAATATTTGAATATGAATATCGCAAAACACACACACACACACACACACACACATATATATATATATATATATATATGAGAAGTAATACAAACTAATGGGTTGGCATTCTACTGTTTGTAGTTATTTACTTTATTATGAGTGCTTGATACTTAGTAGATCATTATATACCTTAGCTTCGCCGGACGTGACGCGTTAGTAATCAGATACTAAGAGGTATATATATATATATATATATCATGATTTAAATTTTCTTGATCATCGACAGACTCCCTGACTGAGACGATCTGAAACCACGTCAGATCAAAAGGTGTTTTCCCATGCCAGGTCCGAACACTTCATGATAGTGGAGTTTATTGTAATAAATTATTTCGTTCTCGGATATTCAGGCAGATGGATGAAAATAAGTTAATATATTGTTTAATAAATAAGCAGAGCGTCTACTCAAATATGGATATCCATTTAAGTAATAAAATATGTGTGTCTGATGGCAGACTATTAACAAATTTATTTTAAAAAATAGTTACAAATAAATAACAGGAAATGGTGGAGAGTCAGAATCTTCAATATCTTAACGCGTCATATCTAATAAATAAATAGTAGTCGTATATATATATGTGTGTGTGTGTGTGTGTGTGTGTGTGTGTGTGTAAAAAATCAAGTACAAATCACTACCTGAATTGGTATTGAAAATCCGTGTTTTAAACATAGCGCTCCGGTAAGTACCCAAATTGACAGAAAGCTTTTAAAACAAACGCTCCACAGGGAGTTACTTTGATAAATATCCGTTTAAGAGGAAAAATACAATTATAGCGAACATTAAAATGTATTTGGTAAAACAAGAGAAATAATTTCAATGTCTTGCGAATCCAATAAGAAAGAAAGGCAACGCTCATCATGAGGTCAATCGGTTTTTCAGCAGAATTTTAAAAAAATCAAATTTCATTTTTGATTCGATGTAAAAAGCAAAATTTATGTAATTTAAATTTTTTCTACTAAAAGCATTTTGTTAAGTTTTGTTAAAAGTTCAATTTGTCACGATCGACAAAAGAAAGTTTACAAAGTTGTAAAAGTAATTTTGAAAGGAAGATTTCTGACTTTCATTTTTCGGATGTCTTCGATGTGTCTAGATTTGGGATTTCTATTTTCATGGGTATGAGTTGTGGTGCATCGGATATGAGAGCCGAGTTTGAATTCCAGTTGAATTCGTTGCATTTATTTATGCGCAGTCTAAGATAAAATGTTTCTGATTATGAGATAAGCATTAAAATATTGTTACCATATCTGGCCTGATGCTTCTGCTATTCATCTCGAGATCCTCAACAAAATCCAAAGAAGGATCTGTAATATACTCGGTCTTGACTTGGTATCTCGACTTCAGTCCCATCTCACCGACGTGACGTGGCTTCTCTCTGTCTTTTCTACAAATATTTCTATGTCAAATTCATGACTTTTTCCCCCTGATGCCCCGTCCACGGGAATTTAAGCATGCTCCTCGCTTTGCACCTCGGCCCCTCCATTTTACCGTTGAAATAGTTAAATACAACCGTCACTTCTACCCCAACAGTTTCTTTTCTCCCACTCTCTTTCTCCGCTGGAACTCCATTCAGTTTACTTGCTTCCCTGTTAGCTAAAATATCGAAAAAATTAAATGCAACGTTAATTGCCATCTTCTATCTTCTTGAATTTCATTCATCATTTTTCCTTTCTTCAATTCCCCTTCTACCCACTCTTTTCTCTCACCGTAGCCTCCTGCACACTTGTGGTGGTCCTGCCTTGATTGGGGTGAAATGATTAAAAATAATTATTAAACAATCAAGTCTTCTTCTTATGTCTGAGGTGTAACTTAAGAAACTGGTCGTTCATGGCTCTGCACAATTTTCTGTTCTTTATAGCTTTATTTTATTTTTCTTATTTTTTTGTTATATCTCTTAACCCTTGTTCGGCCAACCATGTACACAAGCCATCTAAGTAGGTGATGTATTGTTCCTCCTAACTTCAATATGTCTTGTGAGTGATAAATTTGCATATATATATGGAATGAGTGATATTGCATATCAATTTAGTACTCTTTTCTTTGTTTCTAACGATATTTTCTTGTTTCTTTATACTTTGCTCAGCTTTTAGAATGTTCCTTTCCCTACCCCAATACACCTTCGGATTTTGGTGTACTACATTCTGTTTTCTGTTAAAATATTTCGCAGATATTTAAATTTTTGTATTTGTCTGAATTCGGTGTGTCCAATTTGTAATTCTCATGTTGGGCCGTTTCTTTTTCTGACACTCTTATATTCTGTCTTACAATTGATGCTTAGTCTTTTCGCTTTCATTCCCTTGTGTAAAATTAAAGTTTTTCACATTTATGTACCAATTTATTTATTTAAAACAGGAAAAGTGTTTTCTTACTCGTTATTATTTTGTAGTTTTTATGTTCTTTGGCATTACCAGCTGAAAATAAGCGTATGCCATCGGCTTGTGTATTTCTAGCCACAAGCACTGAATTACCTGACGTCACATCATTCTCGGATGTTTTGCTAGCTGCAGAAATAGAGAAAGAGTTCATTTATCTGCCAGTTTTTTAAATGTTGTTTTTATTCCTTTACTTTTATTTATTCTTCTCATTTTTTCAGGATTTTCTGCTGGATTTTTTCTCACATCATTAATTTGAAAATTCGAGAATATGACACGTTGTCCAGTATGTTGATAATAAATAAAACAAGATAATATAACGAATATCCCATGCTATCTTCTCATCTTCTTTCTCTTTATATATATATATATAAGTTTCGTTAAAGACGACTGACAAAGTACTGCGATTAAGCTTTTTATTTAATTTTTCTTGTTTGTATAAGTGTTTTCTTTTAAAAATTGTATTAGTGGATTTCATTGCATTTACTTACGCGTAAATACTCGTGAGAAAAGTATTAATCCACCGTTTTTTCCTCCAGCTATTGGTAGAATTGCAGAACAGATTAGGCTTTATAGATTTGGTTGGCAACTAGTCAACCGCAGAAAGTAATGGCAAACTACTGCGGGAAAATCTTCTGCTAAGTCAGTCATGTCTCTTTCGTGACATAATCGCTCAACCGTGTATCAAGTATGGCACTTAACTGACTGATCCGTAGATTAAAGAAGGATTTGAGTTTACTTCGGTAATATAATTTCCACGGGGAAACCTCTAACTAACAAGAACAAGATCCCCCGGAAGTGTTAATTCCACATCATTTCTCCTAAAAGGATACAGGTTTCAAAATTTTTCTCTTTATGATTCAATTTAGTCAAAAGGCTAATATGTAATAAATATCATCAATCTTATTGCCAATATTTTCATCATTTTCTTAGCTTTTTATTTCTCAAATTTCAAATAAAGGCGTATTAAATCCACATATCCGAAACACGTGAACCATCTTTCGTTTTAATCATGCACACACATATATATATACATGTTCCAAATATTTTTGCGATATTATTTCTTATTATTACTAAAAGTAACATTTATACAATATATATATATATATATATATATATATATATATATATATATATATTAATATATGTATGTGTGTGTGTGTGTGTGTGTATTTTTGGATTATTTACATTGTTCTGACTGTTGTCCTTATCTTTATTTCCATATTCACGACGTTTCGGCTGTTGTGCCCTCCAACCATCTTCAGGTGATTGGAATTTTCGTATGGCCCAGTGGATAAAAGCATTGCGTAGAATATAGTAAAGCTCAAAGTAGAAACGTATCTCAATCTAAGATGTTTCACTTTTATTAATGCTTCTTCAGAGATCAAGAAAAAAAGGCAAAAATAACCAAAAGTATAATGGGATGTTGTGATTTGGAGTTTGTCCTTATTGGTATCACGTGTATTAACACCATTAATAATTTTTTTGAAATGTATGTGGTTGGAAAATTGATGTACATGTGTGTATAGAAACGCTTGTCTGATGACATATGTATGTGCATTAGTATGCGTATCAAGTGTACTAAAACAATGGACAATTTTTTAAATATATATGTGAGAAATCTTTTGAACAGCAAAATGTATGAATGCGCGTGTTTGTTGGTCTGTAATGTTAGTTAATATAAGTGTGTATGTGAGTGTGTGTATATATGTATATATATTTTGTGCGTATATATGTTTTGTGTGTGTTTCTGTGTTTTGTGCGTGTTTTTGTATGTATATATGTATATATGTTTTTGTATATATATGTCTTGTGCGTTTATGTGTTTTGTGTGTATGTTTGTGTCTGTATGTATTTTTTGTGTGTGTGTCTATGTGTATGCAAAAGTATGTAAACTGTAATGAAAAAGAAAACGTGCGCACCAAACGTATTGTATCGATTATACAAACATATCAATAATAAATATATCAATATTCATATATCAAAGCATTAATCCCTCAACTATTTGACCCCATCATTTACAAACTCCTCTTTACCAGCAAAACATTTATTACTATTATTATTAAAAATAAAAGTTATAATAAATGTATGATAATAAAATGCATGAAAATAAAATATTAAATATAATTTTAATGAATTCTAGTATTAAATGAATTCTGGAAGCATTATTATTAAACTAGTATTAGTGCGTTAATGCACAGGATGCGTGTTGTGATGCAATAGATAACGGCTCGAAGTGAAAAATCGGAGAGACGAATTCGAATTACAGTTGAATTCATTTCATCTATTTACTAGTCTACCTAAGAAAGAAATGGTAATCGACTGCGGGAAAAATTTCTGTCTAGTCAGTCATGGATCGAATGAAACATGATCGCCTAAGCGTGTACCACGTATGGCAATTAACTGACTGGCCTACTTTTGCATCTCCCTGTATATAGAACAGTTCTTTTCAATTACCATTTTTCTTCTTTTTCCATTGTTTATTTACCCCATCCGCCCCCAATTCACCTTTTACCACAATTTTAAATCAGACTTCTGTCATTATTTAGATTTTATCTACCCAGAATGAGTGAAATTAATTTTGACCCGCACTAATTAATTCTAATGAACCGGAGTTAAATTAAGAGGTATCTATTTTAATGCTTGATGAAATCAAAATCATTTCTTTTCCAAATTCGCCAGTGTTTTACAATCGACATTAAATTAATTTCCAAAGACGACTGAATAGAAGGAGTGTTAAGAAGATTGTGGGGCAACAATATTACAAGTAGGGCGGGCCTGTTAACCTGAGATTCGAAATCCAGGTACCGGAACCAAATGTGTAATACTAAAACGCAGACCGTATTTATGTAGTTTTTATCTTTCTGGCGACCACAACTTTCCACAATTCCCTGTACTTTGAAGCTCTTAGTAAATTTTGTATTTTTGTTACCTCTCCTGTACCTTATTTCGCTATCCATATACTGAAGCTCGCTAGGTAGGATATACCAGGTTTTCTTCTGTCCTTTATGCCTGTGATCTAACCTATGAGTAACAAATTTACAAGCTTTCCTCCTCATTTCTTGTTTTAAATATAAGTGCTTTTTTCCCATTTTGTCTAAACCTTCGTAGAACAATATTTTTTCCGTGAGAAGATTAGCTGAAATTTTTGTGTACTTATGGAATAAACCCTTGTAGAATCTAATACTTATTCTATATAAAAAAAAGTCCACACATATATGGAAAACAGTGAGCAACCTATTGAATGAGTTTGTGTGTGAGAATGGAAGAACAAAGATAAAATATGTAGGGACAAGACATTTAGGGGATAAACATGTACTGCTCGTAGTCGTAGATTATCAAAGGCAAGATAGTCTCTTTTCAGTTTAATTTTGAATTCAGAATTTTCCTTTCTCTAGATTTTTTTTAATCATTTCACCTCGAGCAAGGTAGAAATGCCACTGATGAGTAAGGGGCTACATAATTGTAAAAAAATTAATTACAAAAGAGTGAGAAGTAAAAACTAGTTAGAAAGGAACAATAGAAAGCTGAGAATGCAGGTACGATGACAGATACATAGGTGGAGAGAAAGGGAGGGTTATACGGCGGTGGGGAGAGAGCTAGAGTCCAGTGGTTAGTAGATGAGTATTGACTTTGCATTTAAATTTCTGGAGGTTGTAGTCGTCAGGAAAGCAAGAATATGGGAGCGAGTTCCACAGGCGGGAAGTGCGAGAGAAGAAGCTGCAGGAGTAGAATTGTCGTCTGCATTTGGTTAACCTGACTGTGAATGGGTGGGACCCAGTTGCCAGTTTGGTTGCACGAGTAAGCACCTGTTGAGGAGGAACCAGTGACTTAAGTTCATCCGAGCAGAAGCCATGACAGTATTTACAGAACAGACAAATGGAGGCCACATTTCAACGGTGGGGAAGTGGCTGCAGTCGAGCCGCCAGATCAGTACCTATCACATTACAGACTCTCCTTTGGAGCCTGTCAAGAACAATGAGGAGAACGGCAGGGGCACCTGACCATAAATGGCAGCAGTACTCCATGCACGGATGGATGGTTGACTTGTATATATGCAGGATGGATTCAGGCGGAAAAAACATGCTGGATCGACATAGTGACCCAACCTTCTTAGCAGTAGATTTTGCTATGGATTCAATATAGTGGTTCCATTTGAGGTCTGAGGAGAGGGTAAGGCCGAGGAGGCGTAGTGTATTGTTCTCAGGGAGAATCGCTTGGTCCATGCTTATGGGAGGCAGGAGAGGTTGCCTGTAATGGTTGACAGACAACAGCTTGGTCTTAGACGAATTGATGTTGACAAGCCACTTCTTGCCCCAGTTCACCACAGAGTGTAGATCCCGTTCAAGGTCAGCAGCGAGATCATGTCTGTCCGCCACGAGAGGTTTCTTACTGGTGCGGGAATATATTGTAGTGTCATCTGCGTAGATGCCTACTTGGGACTTGATCTCATCTGGGAGGCCCAGGATAGAGCCCTGTGGGACACCAGCATTCAAGCTGTAAGATGAAGAGGCACGCCCATTCAAAACGACCTTCATTTTGCGGTTATTTAAAAAAAACTTGGATTAGGTCAAGCAGGCGACTGGTAATACCGTAACCCCGTAGGTTGCATAGGAGGCCAGAGTGCCAAACCCTGTCGAAAGCCTTGGAGATGTCCAGAGCAACCGCGCGAGCCTCGTCAGACTCATCAAGGGCCTGGAGCATGTACTCCGTTACGGTTGTTAGCAAGTCGGCCGTGGACCTGACAAAGCGGAAGCCATATTGCCTGTCAGAGAAGAGTTTGTGGACAGTGAGATGTTGAACTATTTCAGCACTGATTATGGCCTCGAATACTTTCCCGAATATCGGTAGAAGACTGATAGGGCAATAGTTGGATGAGTCCGAGGGTTCACCACAATTCTTAAATACAGGAACGACTGAAGAGAACTTCCACCATGCAGGAAAGCAGGAAGCAGAAAGGCAGAAGTAAAACTGTTTAGAGAGGACAGGGGAAAGTTCAGGAGCACACCTCTTAAGGACTATCACCGGGATTCCATCGTCTCCACTCGGCTTATGTGGGGTCAAGTTTTGAAATTGGTTGACTCTTCAATTTTTTTGTTTGTTTAATGTTTTATTATCTTCTTACGTGTCATTTAATGCCAAAATTTAAGTTTCGGAGAAGCTTACAAATATTAAAAATTATATCTCATTTTGCTTTCACAATTCAACGCATGGTAGATGATACTTAGCTTTCGAGCATATACATGTGTGGGGATATAATTAATAAAGGTGGTGATTTGGGTTTTATGTTGCAATTTTGTTAAAGTTATATTTTGGAATACAGTCCGATTTAAGAAACTTTAGGGTGAAATTTGAATTAATGTCATGAAAGATTTCTTTCATGTTGATGGTTTAGATGTTTGGCTGCTTTTGTTTAGTGGCATATCAACCTCTATAGTAATGCCAAATTCTAAATATTTTGTGAACGCAATTGCACGCCTTCAACTCTAGAGAAAATGAATTGTTGGCTATTCTACCACAAAATGCATTGCTGGTCATTGAATTGTTACCAATTTTGCAATAAATATTTATAGTTGATAATTTTACTATGAAGACGTATTTTTATACTTGCATAGTGTCGTTGTTTTGGGTTCAATATTTTCCGATAGCTGGGACCTTAACAGGTGCTACTAGTTAGCGTCATGGTTGATCTATAAAAAATCACAAAATAAGAGGTGGTTCCACATTCCACAATATCTCTAAGATACCAATACGAGGCCTTACAGCTTGATGTAGTTTATCATGATACCTTGGACTACGGAAGGCAGATGGATCCATACCTGAAAATATTTGAAACCAACTTGATCACAATAAGAACTTAGCTCGCCAATTTCTTTCTTCAAGACGTTAACCTTTGTGGTAAGTACGCAATGACAAAGAGGAATTTTAAAGAGTCAAATGATACTTTGAAGAGTAAAATAGAAGAAAAGAAAAACTTTTGAGGGCAATAATCACCTGCGTAAATAACTGATATACTACATAGAGGTAAGTAAAACCTGACGCAATTTCGCACGATTGGGACATTTTTTATGCTAATGTTTACCAAATAAAAAGTCCAAGAGAAGAGCTTTTCTGAGTCATGTTATATGAGCTTAAAGGAATTGATTGATTGAGTGTTTCATTTTCTACGGATTATCATCAGCTTGAAGGTTATTTAAAATCAGGATATATTTATAGATTATAAGATATTTTTTTTAGATAATGAGCATTTAATGGTTACAATAACTAGGGTGGAGAGATTCAATTTCAAAGATTTATTTTCACGTAAGTGAAAAAAAAAAAACGAACCTAACTGGTATTACAGACAATAACTATCAAACCACCCTCACATTCAGCTGTTATTTCCGAGCGGTCACGCGTCTCGGTTAACCTGGAACGACGATTCTTAACATCAGCAATCGTACACACACACACACACACACACACACACACACACACACACACACAGACAAACATATATATATATGTACGTGTTTTTGCTCTACTTCCGTACTTTCGCACTTTCGTATCGAGCACTTTTTCTGATGTTTAGGTTCCGTCTTGGGTTTTTTTTTCTTTCCTGCGGATGCTTGACTGTTTGGTCTTGTTCCGTTGGTTTCCCTTTTTTCATCCCCAATATCCGACGACATATTTCTCGTCGGATTTTGACGGATTTACAGACTGTGCCTAACTGACCCAACTATACTATGCAGTCGACAAAATAAAAAACAAAAAACAAGTCGAAATTAAAAACAGAAAATAGCACCAATGAACGCATCGTATCCTGCACACACACACACACACACACACACACACACACACACACATATATATATATATATATAATGTGTGCATAGGAGAGAATGGGAAACCCATAAATACGGAGAGGATAATCCAAAATAGTTTATCTAATTAGAATAAATTATTAATTAGATAAAAATAGAGAGCTCGACGATATATATATATATATATATATATATATATATATAAGTTAGTGCCATCGCTTTGGGGCGATCATGTCTCGAAAGAGACATGACTAACTGGGCAGAAGATTATCCCGCAGTAGGTTGCCATTGCTTTCTGTGTTAGACTGGTTGCCGACCAAGGCTATAGAACACAATCTGTCCTATTATTTAACCCATAACTGGAGAGAAGAAACGGATTAATACCTTTCCCAAGGGTATTTGTGCCTAAGTGAATGCAAGGAAATCAACTGGAATTTAATTGGTGATATATAACAAAACTTACCTCTCTCTCTCTCTCTCTCTCTCTGTATATATATATGTAGGGAGGTGTAGCAGTGATTAAAAAATATTTTCGCTGATAAGCACCAAAGGAGGCTGCATCATTTTATAAATACAATATTAGAAACATATATGCATATTTACTGTTTATCTATCTATCTATCTATCTATAGATATATTTTAGGACTATTTCGGTCTGCAAATAAAATACCATAAGAGATTAAATGCCATTCCACTTTAACGAAACCTTTTAAGGTGGTAGGAGAGAATTAAGGTCTAAACTCGCGACTCTACCTTTCTCTCACCGTCTCTTCCCCCCCTCTCTCTCTCTCTCTCTATATATATATATATATATATATATATATATATATATATATAATAATCGTAATACTATTGAGAATGTACATGAATTTTACGAAAACTGTTGAGACGGATAACCAGATAATCTATTTAGAATTTTCTTTATATATAATTGTTCTATTTCTTCTATTGAAAACCCCGGTAATTTAAAGTTAGTAACACGAAAATTTTATCGGTATATTTCTTCCTTTAATAATAATAAGTACTGCAACCGAACATCTCTATCAAAATATATTTGGTATTTAAAGGAAACCAATAAAACATGAAATAAAATTCATATATATAAATATTCATAAAATATTCATAAGAAATATGAAAAATTGATAAGAAAAATGCACTCTGAACCAAATAAAAATGTATTAATCATACCAAAAGTAACTTTAAGTCCTGACAAAAATAAAACGTCTTTTCTTTTTTCTTTTTAAAATAGCTGAGATACATAGAAATATAAGAGAAATGCTTTTGTAACTAAAATGTATACATCGTACCGGATAAAAGCAGTCTAGACTCTAACCGAATAAAATGTTATTTTTCCGTAAGCATAATACTTATATTTTAGAATTTTAAAGTTGAACTTCATTCTGATTAGTTAAATTAAACACACCCATAAAATGTAAATTTTCTGTCTTCCACCTTCATATTATATCTTTGAAAAGCAATCCTAATGTTTTCTACATTAAAATGTAAATCATTTTCAACAAAGTTATTGAACATTGCCTGATTACGAAATAAATAATTTCAATTTCTAAACAAAAATTTTCTGTGACAATATAAATTAAATTCATTTGGAAAAAAAGAATATATATATATATTTGTTTCTGGTGAAAGGCCGAGGACGGTCTGAAATATCAATTATAATAATAGAAATAAATAAATACTGTCAAAAAATACATTTTTAAACTTACAACTTTTTAGTAGTTTTTCCTATATATATATATATACATATATTGATTATTTATATGAATTAATTTAATTTCAAATATCATGAATTAACAGTTTCCTTTTTATTTTATTAAAGTTTTAGGATCGTACATAAATAGGCTGGCTTGAGAAAGGAGACTTTTTCACCCCGGCAAGTCGGCAATGTCACTAGAATGCAGGAGGCTATAGGGAGTGAAAGTGAAAGAGAATGAGAAAAACTAAGAATGGGGGGGATTGAGGAAAGGAAAAAAGATCATGCAGCATTCAAGAAGACAGAAGATATCGATTGATATTGCACAATTTTTTAAAATTGTAGTTATCAGTAAACCAAGTAAAGAGGCGAGAGTTCCACAGATGGCATTTTTTTAATCGTTTCACCCTAAGCAAGGAGCTGCCAACACTGATGCGCAGGGGGCTACATAAGAGTAAAAGTTTAGATAGGAGGAGAGTAAAGAGAATAACGAACCAGTTACAGGGGGTGTGAGAGAAAGAACAAGAGAATGGTGGGAACACAGGTGTGAAGACAGTTGCGAAGGTAGTCAGAAAGGAAAAGATGATATACAGGGTAATGTAGAAAGAACTGGAGTCAAGTGGATAAGAGATGGGTATTGCATTTAAATTCCTGGAGGTTGTAGCCGTCAGGAAAGCAAGAATATCGAAGGGAGTTCCACAGGCGGGATTAGCAAGAAAAGAAGCTGATGGAGTAGAATTGTCGGCTGCATTTGGTTGATCTAACTTTGACTAGGTGGAACCCTATTGCCAGTCTGGTTGCACGAGTAAACTCGTGTGGCAGGGGAACCAGTGACTTCAATTCGTCGGAGCAGAAACCATAAAAATATTTATAGAACAGACAGAAGAAAGCCACATCCCGACGGTGAAAAAGTGGCTGGAGTCGAGCCGCCAAGTCAGTACCTATCGCATTACAGATTCTTCTTTGGAGCCTGTCGAGAACACTGATATGAACAGCAGGGGCTCCTGACTATGGGCGAGAAAAAAGACTATTAGAGTAGATGTGAAGATGTTGCATATAGGTATTTCAATAGTATAATGGAAGGAATTAATTGCCAATCTAGTAGCACTCTTAACATCTCCAAGACACTAGGAAAAAGGTCATCAGTTAAAATATATATATATATACATATATTTGTAAAAATGGCGGTGAGGAACTATCTGAAATCAGGTTTCCTGTTTAGGATCGCTTATATTACAGACACTTCTTTGGATTTTTACAAGAATTTCGAGATATACAGCAGGAGTAGCAGACCAGATATGACAACTGTATCGACATCGTTAGCCGTGAAGTATACAATCATACTTCTCTCTCCCATGAAAAAAAAAACACTCAAAAACATAATAAGTAGAAATGTTAAACTCATTAATATGAATAAACAAATTAAGCTCTTCATATGTTACAAAATATTAAGATAATTGACCTCCATAGTCTTTAATAATCCTACAAACGCTCAACCAAATCCTTTATAAAAAACAAAAACAATGCTGTGTACTAAATTACATGCCCGCTCAGAGATTCTATCGCTGACACTAATAATAAACCCACTACTTATTTGGTTTTACTACAACCACGCACTCCCGTAGACTTACCTGTCACTTTTTTTATCTTAATTTTCCTAAACAGCATTTCTTAAAAAAAGCATAGCTATATACGTATTATTAGACACATATTAGTCGATAACACAATACTCACATATACACACAGTAAAAAATTACATTGACATATAATACTTCACTCCAATGAAAAGCAATAATCTTTGCAATAAGCATAATCACAACTCACTATTTATTTTTCTCTCTCCCTATAAATATATAATAGTTTGTATATATTTAAAAACAGTTTCTACTTCGGCTATAATGCGTGACTCTTCAGAAATGAATTGAGTTCTCTCGGTGACTGGCGTCTGTATACATTGCTTACATACAAGACGTTAAAATTTCCCTTATCTGATCCCATGAGCCAATGGCTTAGGGAGTAGAGACTCCGACAGACACCAGAGCGGTTGAGTTTCGATCCCGGCCAGAAGCAAGTGGATATGTCTAGCCATGAGCTGTGATTCAGCGAAACGGACTTGTATGTGGATGTCTATTATATATATATATATACGAACAACTTTCATTATTTCTCAAGCAAACTATATATATATAGCTTGCTTAAGAATTAATGAAAGTTTTTTGTTAACAATTTTTAAAAATTATTTTGTTCTACATATCGGAGCATTTTTTTCGTTCCAGGCACATAACTAATTATAAATTGTTTAATGAGTGTGTGTCTTTGGGTATCGTTAAACAACAAAAAAAAAAAATTAAAAAAATGTCCCATACAGTGTATGAAAACAAAAACAAACATAGTTAAACTATTTCAATTTTAAACAAAAACCAAAAACAAAAGAATTTGTCCATATATATATATATGGACAAATTGACGACATTCATTGTTGTAAGAATTTGGTTTGAAAAGCGGCTGAGGCCGCGAAATACCGTTTTACCAATGGATTTGTAAGAATATCTAACTTTTGTTTCCTGATTTTATATATATATATATATATATATATATATATATATATATATATATATATATTCCATTTTTAAAAGAGTTATTACGCTACCTAAGTTTCTACCATGAGTGGCGACTTCAGGCGATTTTTAATAACTGATTTTACCGTTTACTAGTTTTTTTTTTTAAGAACGCTCTTGTAACGGCGTTTTATTTGAACACTCACGTGGCGGGGAATTTTTGAACGCACAATTTTTAAATTAAAACGAATTATGGCGTTTTTCTCCATGGATGTATGAACCTAAGAGGTATTAGTGTGGATGCATTTAGTCATAATTTCTGTTCTTTCATTTTACAGTTCGTTTTTGTTTGGGAATAACATAATTTCTAACTTTTCTTCTTGGCACCGTCTACATATTTTGCTACCGTTATAAGGCTTGGCTGTTTTTACAATGCTTCACATTATTTCTGGGTCTTTTTCATATTATGATTTTTATTTCCACACGTGGTTAGCCAATTTTGTTCAGTTTTTTATTTTTTTATTTTGAATGTAGACCAGTTATTAAATCACTTAGTCTTAAAGGTGTCTTTGGTTGAGCCCAAATATATTTTATTTTGGCCATTTGGGTCATGTACCTTTACTTTGTAAATGATTTCTTTTGTGTTGCAGAGTCCTTGAAGTGGAAATTAATTTTTGTACCTGTAGTTGCATTCTTTGTTAGTTTTTTTTTGTTTTGTACGATGCTCTTTAAGTTTCTGGCGTTTTGTTTTTTTATGAAACTATCTAAATTGCTCGTGCGACTATAGCTTAGTTTGATTCTGTTTCTGTTGAAATTTTTTTTTAGTTCTGATTCTTTTGGAAAGTGTCTATCTATTAGTTTAAAAAATATTTTTTTCTATTTTGGTTTTTCCTTCTAAATTAAATGGTGGGTTCAACCAGATAATGTTTCGTTTTCTATTATCGTTTTTGATTTCTCTGCTTGCTTGAGAATTATATTGTAAAATGTTTTTAAGACCAGATTTTCTTAGTGCATCCTCATAGATATTTTTCTTTTCATTAAATATTACAAATGAAATGTTAAATTAATGTGATTTATACAATTATTACTTTCTTATAGCATAAAATTTAGAATAAAACTATTTCTTAAACACAGAGTTCAACTTTCTGACCTATCCGTCGTATGTGTTGACAGATATGACAGATAAGATAAGTGTATGACTATCACAAGTGACTTAATTTAAAATAATTTTTCCTGTGCGTGGAAGAATCCCTGAAACACATGACCTTTTAATTTACACATAGAAATTACCATACAAAAATAAACTTCAAACACACAAATAAAATAAAAAAATTATTTTAAAAATAGGAAGGCACATCGATTTGTATTAAAATTTTAATTTTTCGATTAGTAACTATAAACTTTACTTAATAAGGTTTTAAACTAACCCAACACATCTTTCACTTATTTTTAAAATATTTTTGAAACTTCATAAATTATTATAATTAAAAAAGTAAAAACAATTCTTTTAAAATTTCATTGTTAATGGAAAAAATTCTTCAGATTGTAATATCCTTAATTTATATTATTTATTCAAGCAATTAAAAGCTTATCAAATGAAATAATGTCATAGTTATGTTGCATTTTTTTTTTATTTTTGGGAACGGATTTTCAGAAATAAAGGCAAAAGTTTTCAAAAGATTTATAAATGATTTACATTCTCCAATGAGTCCTGCGTATAACTAATAAAACCAATTTTTGTAACAAAATTTAATTTCTTAAAGTTTCATGATTTACGTGGAGGGGTAACAGATATAAAAAAATTACCAAGATGTTTTAAAAATAATAATTTTAAAAATATTTTTATTCTTTTGTGAATATGTTCTAAAAGTTTCATTAAAATTCGGCAATTATGATTTTTACAAGAATTTCCGAATTAATGTGTTTGTCATCTGAAAAACTGAGTTATGTAATATTAAAATAGTCAACAAGAGACAAAGTATTTGACGTCACATTTAAATGTCTGCAATTCTTATTCCAACAACCTAAAATGCCGGAATTACATCTTCTTTGACATGATAAACCCACCTCACTTAATTTTTGGCAATGACTGTGGAAGTCGAAAGTACTCGAATGTAAAAAAAAGTGATATAAAAATACACTGCACATCAGGCCTACTTAGTTGATTAGTAGGTGATCTCTCTGTTAAGCCGATTTCTCGTTTAACCGTTGACAATCGCTGTAGATCATCGAAATGTTGACCTTGTAGTGAGTAACTGATGATACAGACGAGTTGTTTCTAGATAGAGGAAGGTTTGGGAAATACAGTGTTATGCTTAACTGATTCTTGCATACCTGTTGTACCTTCTTTTACTGATTTTTTTTTATACATACCATTGTAAAATCTCGTAACCCGCTATCTAAAATCAAAACAAAATTTTTTTCTAAAATTTTAAATGTGTTAGAAGAGATAAAAAAAATTTAAAAGTAATTAAAAAATATTTTGATTTTTTTCTCTTAATAATAATATGAACATTTTCATGGAAAAGTTCGTTTTCATTAAGTTTGAGGTATTTTTTATTCATACTGTGCTGTTTTTTGTTTTGTTTTTCAGGAATTTAGTAACGTTATCTATTTTAATAGATATACACGTTTCAGTAAAGGCTGTGTTTTTATTATTAAGCAGCATATTTATTTCTGTCGACCGGCCTAGATTTTCAAGAAATATTTTTGGAAATGATGCAAATAAATATACTTTTTCATAATAATAAAGTAAAACAGAGTATTTTCTTTAATAAAAGTATCCGTTAAAAATAAAGTCTGAAAAGTTAAAGAAATTATATATATATATATATAGGTACCTCTGCTAACTCGCTGAAAAAACGGCATAGCATGATGATAAAAGGTTTAGAACTTAATACAGGCAAAGTTTTATAGTCAAAATGTTTATGCTGTTAAGAAGAAAGATAGAAGTAATTTTTATTTATTTTTCATTTTTTTTTTTATCCCTTCTAGCATGTTCGAAATTTTGGCTACAAATCTTGCTTTTTACATGTCAACGGTATGCCAGAGCTGGCTATCAATATTTTAGCTCCATTTTAGGGTGAAAAACATATTGATCTGGAAATTTTTCAAAAATTTAATCTGATTCAAGTTAAACATTCAGGACATATTCACATATAGATGAAATTAATTTTGCTACTATTTTATAAAATTCTGATAAAGTTTATATATTATTTTTTGTATCTGTTACCCCACTTCATTTATTTTCATGAAATTTCTTGAAATTAAATTCTGATTTTTATTAGTTCAACGCCAAACTCATTGGAAAATGTATCTCATCTATCATTTATGTAATAGTTGCCAAATTCCCAAAAATCTGCTTGAACAGTAAAATAAATAATTCAATTCAGTTTTTATTGCATTTATAAATAATATATACTAAGTATAAAGTAACAAAAATGTCGATGAAAAATGAATTTGTTAAAGAGTTGTTTTCATTTTTCATTTTTAATTATAATAATTTGTAAATTTTTTTAAAACCTTTTAAGAATTCTTCCAAACTTTCGTCCCCTTAAGTTATTAAAATATTAACTGTTGGTAAACTTTCCAAAGTCATTTTTTGAGTATTTTTAACTCTCAGAGTCATTGCCAAGAATTGGGTTGGGTGGAATCAGTATATAAAAAAAGATGGAATTCAGGCAATTTTAACTTGTTTGAATTAGAATTTCAGACATTTAAATGTGACATCAAATACTGCATGCATGATTTCTCGTTTAACCGTTGACAATCGCTGTAAATCATCGGAATGTTGACCTTGTAGTGAGTAACTGATGATACAGACGAGTTGTTTCTAGATAGAGGAAGGTTTGGGAAATACAGTGTTATGCTTAACTGATTCTTGCATACAATTTGTACGTTCTTTTACTAAGGTTTTTTATGCATACATACACACATCTCTCTCTCTCTTTCTCTCTCTCTCTCTCTATATATATATATATATGTGTGTGTTTGTATGTGTGTGTGTGTGTTTGTGTGTGTGTGTGTGTTTGTATGTGTGTGTGCTATTGTCTCTTTTCATTTATTAAAATCTGTCCAAATTGACAGAAATTATTTGATGACTTTCTTGGTCAGGCCATGTTATAAAGAAATGGATTACGCCTCATTAGACATTCGTTTGCTTCCAGCTAGGATTGAAACCCGACTGATTTGACCACTAATGTACCGTACAGTGGAGAAGACAGATTTCCGCGTGTTATATACACAATATAAACAAACGCCAGTAATCGGGAGTGTTCAAATTCATTACTGAATGAACGATGCATTTCTTGAACAATTTAGTTTTGAGAATTCTCAAAACTAAACATACTCAATAAACGTAACGAAGTAACTTCCGTTTGTCGCCATCGTCTAAAATATACACTAAAATATTGTTTCCTAATATAATATAACTAGACATCTATATTCTATCCTCTGGCATAAATTAATTGATTCTCCCATCTTCTGATAATTAATTTGTTACGGCTTAACAAAGAGATCACCCACTAATCAACTAAGTATGTCTGATGTGCAGTGTATTTTTATATCACTTTTTTTTACATTCGAGTACTTTCGACTCACACAATCAGGTGATGTGGGATTATCATGTCAAAGAAGATGTAATTCCAGCATTTTTAGGTATAAATGTGACGTCAAATACTTTGTCTCTTGTTGACTATTTTAAGTTGAGAAAATAACTTAAAGAACATCCTGTAACCGTTTCACGATAACTTTTCAGACTTGCTAAATGCTACATATGTATCATTCAATTTATTTCAGCACTGGTATAGAAAGTGTCTAGGTCTCAAGTCATTTCAAGTCTATATCCACCTTTACCCTTACAATCAAATTTCTTATATTCATCATCACCTGACTTTTGATTGGGTCACTGAGACAAACCCACCAAAAATCTTCTCACCTTAGTTGTCTGGATTTAGTAAAAAATTTTATCTTTAAGCTTCTATATATAATGATATCTAACAAAAATATTTCACTGCCTGACGAGGTGCTTATAAGATAGTACGGAAACAAAACGTCTCCTGTGTTGCATTAAACTTTTTGATTATAAACTTACCATATATATATATATATATATATAGTGATTGAAAAGTAACTCCCTGTTTTATGATAATTAACTCTAATTATACTCTCGCTCAATTGTGCCTCACACACAATAATCATTGGGATTGTAGTCTGGGGAGTTATTTGCTCAGTTGTAAGGGGTGGTATGGCCGTAAAGAATTCATGCAAGTCTTCAATTTAACAACGCTAAACATTATAAAACAGAAAAGCGCCTACTGCACTGTGTTATCTAGTGGAATGTTTAAATTAACACAATCTATTTATTTAAAAATGTCTATAAACTTGAAAATAAAAAACTAGTATTATTAAATATTTCCTTATCTCTGGGACTCTTTTCTTGTAACATAGTCTGTTATATACAAAAGTGACATTTTAATATCTCAAAAGATTACATCTCAAGCTCTGGTAAGTTATCAAACGTTTGACATCCCATTTCATCTAGCAAATATCCACATTTTGACTGGATCAAAGTTGTAGTTTTTTACATCAATATTTAATTTAAGAATTAGTTTAATTTTTTCTAGAAATTTTTTCAATAAATATTTGAACTGTTAAAATATGCACCTCCAGAATTTTGTCCTAATTTTCTGAATTCATTTTCCATATAGTCTGGTAAATCCCCCAAGCATAACAAAATTAAACCCATTTTTAACAAATATCTGCAAATATCAATTAAGCCGTTGCATTTATGGTCAATGATTCAACGCTTACCTCTTTTATTGATTTTTCTTTCTTTTCTTTTCTTTATTTATTTTTTGTAATTTTCCAGAATTAGAAAGACATAACAGATATTCATCATCTAAATCTGACCTTTTTCAGTAGATCATTTTTATTGATGTCAACATATATTTCCTTTTCTTACAGATAATTTTCTAAAAGTTTCAGACATTTTCAATGAAATAAAATTTTTCTTTAATATCATCCTCATTTCATAATGGATGTATTTTAATTGCAGCTACAGATTGATTTCCAAAGCGTTTTAAACAATAAGCAACATTTTGTTGCTCAACAGATGTTGGGCAAAGTGCTACATTGCAACAGCAAAACAACAAATTGAGTTTTTGATACTCAAAAAGACATTTTAGAAAATTTTATTTTGCTTTCATTTTTCTCTTTGCCTTCAGAATAAAAATATAATTCAGAAGTAGTTTTAACAATTCTGTTATACCAAATATTTTTTAAAAAGGAGGAAATAATTAAAAAGTAAGTAGAAGCCATTTTTCGTTATCTAAGTTTTATTAAAAAGAGTGTCAATTTTTTTAAAAAGGAAAAAAGATTGGGTCTTGTCATTTACAATTGCAATAACTTGACCATTCATCTATTTGATTGTATCAACAATATATAAATCAACTCATATAAAAAAATGCATTGAATTTTGCAACTGGCATCATTTTGAGTAAATGTTTTACTCCGCTAGTGAAACATTTTACCCTTAAGCCCAATCATGTTTTTGATAATCACTTAAAATCTTTAGCCAAAACAAATAAATTTTCTCGATGATATTGCAGAGCAACTTTGACATAAAATTCATCAATTACAATCATCAGATTATCAGAAACTTTACTAAAACTAAGTAAAACTTTACTAAAAACTAAGAAAATTAAAACTAATTAAAATTAAATTATATTTTGAAACCATCGATCTATGAAGAGAATTCAATAAAACGTGTTAGCTGAAATATGTTGCCTATTTGTTCTTACTTCTTTATTCTACAATATGTTTATGTGTGTTTATGTGCGTCGATATTGAGTAACACTTAAACAGCCAATACTTCAAATTAAACAAAAAAAAAATTCAACTCACAAAACAAAAATAAATGTATAATAAAAATATTAAATAATCAAATTAACACATTTAACGAATAGATGCATAAAAACAACAAATTGTTAATGAGTAAATAACAAATTCGATAAGTAACCAATAAAATATAATGATTTAAAATTAACAACAATCCTATGCAATTGCTACAAAAAGAACTGCATTCAGAGCTACAAATATTTTACTCAACAGGTACTTCCACTAAATATCTGAAAAACCAGCATAGACGAAAAATAAAAAAGGTCCCAAACTTAATAAAAGCGAACTTTTTCCATTAAAATGTTAATGTTATTATTAAGAAGAAAGATTAAAGTATTTTAAAATTATTTAAAAAAAGATTTTAATCCTTTCTACTATGTTCGAAACTTTGGTAAAATCTTGTTTTTATTTTCGTTAGCGGGAGACGAATCGTTACGAGAGTTTACAATGGAAAACTTAAAATTACATAATTTACTTATTTCCGGTGACAAACACAATTAATTGGAAATTATTGCTTAAGATCAAATAATTGTCGGATTTTAAGGAAACTTTCAGGACTTATTCACGAATGAATTAAATTATTTTTAATATTATTTTTTTTAAATATTGCTAAAAATAATTGTTTTCATCTCTTACACGCAATTTTTTAAAAAAGTAGGCAAAAGTGATTTTATTACTTAAGAAATTACCGAAAAAAATTGTATAATTATGTCACTTGAGATCGCCATACACATATTTTATCTCGTATCTGTCAACATATTTCAATTACGGTGGGAAGGTTAGAAAGGTAAAATATTTTTATTCTAAATTTCATGGTATAAATAAATAATACTTGTGTAAATTAGATTAATTTAACATTAAATTTCCTATTTTTCCAAAAACAATGTATCATAGATGTATTTTTAAAACCGAGAAATACCTATGGTTTACAAATATGTCGATCGCTCACAAATGAGCGAAAAATTGAAAAATTAAAAAAAATCTCAAATTTTAGTTTCCAATCAATATAATTTTTGTCTGAAATACACTAGAGTAGATTGATTACAGGAAATAGCAAATTTACTCGTTTAACTTTCAAACAAAACTAAAATAAAAAATTGAAGAAACCTTTCTTATTTTAAAAAGTTCAATAACAATTTGCAAAATACATACCTGATCTTACTACCTGTAATCCCCACTGATCATCACATAAAATTAGCCTAAACCAGCTAGTCGTAAATCGCCCAAACCTCTCTGCGTTACCTTCACAAATATACGAGGTATTCGCAGTAACTTTAATAGTGTAGAGTCTTTCCTTCTAACTAACTCACCCGATATCTTAGCTATATATGAGACTAACCTTGACCCTTCTATCCCCTCTTCAGAGCTGTTCGTTCCTGGTTACCTTCCTCTCTTCAGGAAGGACTCCAATGTCCATATGCATGGGCTTGGTGTATATGTCAGCGAACAACTCCCCCTAGCCAGGTTCACATCTCTTGAATCCCTTGATCATTCCTTCATGTGCTTCCGTCTCTCACTTCTAAGCTCGGTTAGCTATCTCTTCTTCCTCTACCGCTCCCCCTCCTCCTCTGACTGTACGTTACTTGATTGCATCTCGACTAACATCGACAGGGCCATTTCTTCTCACCCATCTGCCCATATATTTGTGTTTGGCGATTTTAACGCCCACCACACCAAGTGGCTTGAAAACTCAGCCACCGACCTTGCTGGGATCCGCACCATGCACTTTTCAATAGCCCAAGCTCTAACGCAAGTGGTGGACTTCCCCACGCGTTTCTCTAAAAACCCTAACGGAAGGGACTCTTTACTCGACCTTTGTTTTACCTCCATCCCAGACTCCTGCACTACCAGGCAACTCTGCCCCCTTGGAAACTCTGACCACGCCGTAGTCTCCGTAAACATATCAATCCGCACTAACTCTACCCAAGAAAACCAGACCAGCAGAATATCATACTGCTACCAAAGAGCCGACTGGGACTCGTTCAGGGAGTTCCTCTGCGACGTCCCCTGGAACAACGTCTTTGATCTTCCTGTCGAAGACTGTGCCTCCGAAGTCTCCTCTTGGGTTAAGGCTGGCATCGATGCTTTTATCCCTGCCAGAAAATTCCAACTAAAACCTAATTCGTCCCCCTGGTTCTCACCCGCTTGCTCGGCCGCTATTGCCCACCGGAACCATTTCTTCCGGCTCTATCGAAGCTGCTCGTCGAACCAAAACAGGCGCCTTTTCACCTCAGCACGGAACAAGTGTAAAAAAGTACTGAACGAAGCCAAGAGGGAGTTTGCTACCAGAATTAGGCAACGCATAGCATCCTCTAAGTTTGGCTCCAAAGATTACTGGCGTCTCTGCAAAAGCGTGCTCAGCAGGAACAAGACTTCAATACCCCCACTAATCAATGAATTTGAAGTTCTCACCTCCCCAGCCGACAAGGCTGAATGCTTTGCCCGTAGATTCTCAACCAATTCGACACTGGACTCGTTAGGAATACTTACACCAGACTTCCCACCCAGAACTAAGGCTCAACTAAATAACGTCCACATTTCACCCTCGCTGGTCGCCAAGATAATAGCGCAACTTGACCCACACAAAGCGAGCGGCGGTGACGGAATCCCAGTCATAGTACTGAAGAAATGTGCCCCAGAACTCTCCTCTGTCCTCTCTAAACTCTATAACCTCTGCCTATCGGCTTCCTGCTTTCCTGCCTGTTGGAAGTCCTCCTGCGTAGTACCTATTTAAGAATTCTGGCGAACCCTCAGACCCCGCCAATTACCGTCCTATTAGTCTCCTTCCAATCTTTGGCAAAGTTTTCGAAGCCATTATCAACGCCGAGGTGATTCAGCACCTTATGACCAACGGGCTTCTCTCTGACAAACAGTATGGGTTTCGCTTCACCAGGTCTACTGCTGATATGCTAACGACCATTACCGAGTACATATACCAGGCACTCGACAAGAATGGTGAAGCCCGAACCGTAGCCTTGGATATCTCCAAAGCATTCGACAGGGTCTGGCATGCTGGCCTCTTGTGCAAACTGCGGAGCTATGGGATAACTGGACATCTGTTTGACCTCATCCAGTCCTTCCTCTCTAACCGCACATTAAAGGTGGTATTAAATGGGCATGCCTCCCAAAACTACAAGACGAACGCGGGCGTCTCTCAAGGTTCTATCCTAGGCCCCACGCTCTTTCTGATCTACATTAATGATCTCCCCGACACCATTAGATCCCAAGTTGGCATGTATGCCGACGACACAACAATCTACTCCCGCATCGATCAAAAACCAGGTCTGGACGACAAAGCGAACCTCGCTGCCGCACTTGAAAGGGACCTCCAATCCGTAGTGACCTGGGGTAGGAAATGGTTGGTACTTATTTATTTATGAAAAAGTACATAAATTCTGGCACAAGGCCAACAAATGGGAGGGGGAACAAAAACTTGGGTTGGTCTTCCGTAACTATCTTATACCTAGCTAATCAGATTCACGACCCATACATACGTTACAATTTTCTCATTCACCATAAAAATTTGTCCATCAACACTCATACCTATCAAACACCAAAATACCGCAAAATCATACCAGGGACCTAAAAACACCCCAAATGTACATAAAAATTTCTGATTTTTACAATATATACAATATCTTACAAAAATAAATTTAAAACTTTATTCATGAAATGACATGATGGGGAGGGGGAATGAAGAAACAAAAAATCCCCAAAACAAAAAACAATTTCAAATGAATATATATACACAATGTTAGTAAGACCCAAACACACCCACATAATTAAAGAGGCCACTGTATTCTGCCTTAAAAAAGAACAAAATCAAGCAGCTCTCTTTCTAAGGGGAATGGATAAGCAGGGGGCAAAAATAAATTGGACTGGAGAATGTATAAGGCTGACCCAGCCGAGAGTGAAAACGGGACAAAATAATACTTGGACAATGGGAATCTCGAACTGGATCATAACAAAAGCAATGAAGCCGGGAACAGGCCAGGACAAACACATTCACTCACATTAACTAGGCACAAAAGAGACTTCTACCTTAACCACGGGCGGGGTTCCAAAGGAATCCACCCCGATGCAACTAGCAGATCTAAAAGAGAAAATCAAGGCTAGCCCCGGTCACGCGAACCAGGCTCGCTGCATATACCCACCTTTCGCTGAACTCTGTCGGGTGCAGCCGTTTCCGTTCAGTTCTAATCTTAATTTTGAGCTGGTGCTCAAAATATCGGATTAGATCCTGATCCGAAAGACGACCTCCCCGCAAGACTTCCTCCAGACGCGTCATCCAAATCACCATTCTAGCCGTGGCCAGTAGCGACAGAAACACCATCCGCTTCACTCCAGAGTACGGGGGCGACACATTGTCCACAGCGTATGCGCGATCAATGAGCACAAGCTCCCGCGGCGCGATACGAGCAGTCAACTCGCCGACACGCGCCCACAACGGGCGAACGCGCGAACAATGGAAGAAGGCGTGCGCAGACGTCTCCTTAATTCCAAGGACGCAACGTTCACAATCTGGCAAATCCGCCAGGCCCATTGCGAACCGCTTGTCGTTGAGAGACAAACCATTCCGAGCCAATCGCCAGGTCAGAGAAAACTCAGAGTTGTTGAGCCAATCCGCACCTGGCGCCCAAGACCAATGAGAGCGATACTCCTCTCTCGACATGCCGAGCTTACTCCACAGTTCATCCTTCACGGCGCCCTCCACTAATCCCCGATAGAAGATTCTCCTAGGCCGTGAAAGGTCACTGGACCATGGAATGGCCCGAAGGGCCGTCAGACATTCGAGCAGGAATTTCGGCCGCCCCCAAGGCCTATTGCTAGTCCTTAGGAGCGGGGGAGTGACAGTGAGGCTAGGGAACATGTCCCTCACTACCCCCGCAAGCAACCGATCTTCCTCCAACGCGCGCCTGAGGAATGCCAACCTCGAAGCGAGCACGTGGCTCCTCAAGTGTGGCATCCCCAGACCCCCTTGACACGGACGGAGGCAACAGACTCCTTTGTCGACCATGTGTTTGCGTCCTCTCCAAAGACAGGAGAATAGCAAACGCTCGAGCGCCTTCTCATGATCGTCACAAAGGGGAAGTACAGACAGCCGGTAAAGGATTCTGGGAAAGAGGTATGTATTACACACCTCCGCCAGACCCTTCACGGAGAGACCCCGTCGACGCCAAATCTCGACCGACGCGCCGACCCTCGCCTGTACCTCTGACCAGCTCCTCTCCAACTGCAAGTCCGGACCGAACCAAACTCCGAGGAGCTTGACCGGCCCGTCCGTCCAGTCGAAGGGCCCCGGGAGGGAAACACCCCTCCAGGCACCCAACCGCAAGCCGGACGACCTGTCGCGGCCAATTCTGGCCCCTGTCACCCGTTCGCACCGCTCAAGCGCCCTCCGCACCGCCCCTACGTCCCTGCGGGAGGACACAAAGGTCGCTACGTCACCGGCGCACGCGGAAACCCTGGCTCGAGCCCCTCCAGGGACAGCAATTCCACGCAGGACCGGACTGCACGTCTCGTCCCTCAGCCGGCGAAGGAGAGGCTCCAACGCCAGGACGCAAAGGAGAGGCGACAGTGGACAACCCTGTCGGACCGACCCAGACAGCGCGAAAGCGCTCGACAGCTTCCCGCTCACCCGCACCACAGCCTTGGGGGAGCGACACAGAAGGCCAATCCAGCGGCTGAAGTCGGGTTTGAATCCGGCGGCCTGCAGGACAGCAGCCAGGCAGCCACGGCCAACCCCATCAAATGCCTTGGACCGATCCAAACTGATCAGCGCGGCCCCCCCGTCGTCTTCCACACCCTCCACGATCGTGCGGATCAAGTGCAGGCCGCTCCGAACTGTTCGTCCCTTCACAGAACAAGCCCGACCCGGCTCCAACAGAGACTCGGCAACCAGCTGCAAGCGACTCGTCAGGATCCCGGCCAAAATCCTCAACTCTGTGTCTAGCAGAGCCACGGGCCTGCAATCATCCAATCCCCGCCCAACCCTCCTGCCCCCTCCCAACAGCGCGACCACGCCCCTGGTGATCCGACCGGGGACGGACCCCCGCCGAAACCAGTGGCTGAACACGACAGTCAAGAGCGGGACAAAAAGGTGCGACATCCTCAAGTACAATTCACAGGGCAAACCATCCAAACCTGGCGACCCGCCACCGCCGGTCCTCTTCAAAGCCGCGCAGACCTCGCCCCCCGCAATCTCCCCCTCGCAGCTAGCCGCCCCAGCCGGCAAAAGCCGGGGAAAGTCAGCCAAATAGCTGCGAAACCCCTCGTCACGGAGACCAGGCTCCCTGGTAAACCGGTGCTCGAAATGCCGCCGGAACGCCTCGCACATGTCGTCGGTGGACCGAAGGAGATGCCCCCCCGGGTCGCGCACTTCTCGAATGCACCGATCGCCGGCCCGACGAACCTCCTCCTTGCGCAGCTCCGCGCCCATGTTCACAGCTTCGGAAGACATCTTGCCCAACTTAGCTCCAATTACCTGGCCCATATAGCGCTCGCTAGTCGTGCGCCTCAGGGCCTCCCCGGCCAAGGCCATCCCTAGGGGACCCCCACCAGCCTCCGCCCGGGCGAAACCAGCACTAAGCGTCTCCGCCTCCGCAGCCCCATCTAGTCTGAGCCGCCGGCTATATCTGGTGGCGAAAGACCCAATGGAAGGTCCCTAAGGTTAACCCACCACCCACTCCCAATGACTCGCCCAATCAACGCCCGCTGAACTAGTTTTGTCAGCTGGTCACGAAAGTCCCGCCTGTCCAGCAAGGACCGATTGAACCTCCAACAACCAGCCAACCCAGGCCCAAAGTCCAACACCACACGGGCACAAACGAGCCTGCGGCCCGTGCAGCCCAGCCAGTGGAACGTTGGACATTCCAAGAAGTCCATGTCGGCCACTCCCACCAACATCCCATCCAGGTACGCAGATACCCGGGCAGAAGGCCAATTAAGCGCCCACGTCCACACACTCCCATCCGGATGATCGACCCGGCACCCATCGACGAGACCAAACTCGTCGATCAGATCAACCAGGCTACGATCATCACTCCTCCCGCCAGCGCCCCCCCCTCCATCCCACCCGGGGGCCAGGACGGCACTCCAGTCCCCAACCAAGATCAGCCGTGTTGAATGCACCATAAAGGGCTCCAACAGCCGAAAGAAAGAGACACGCTCACCTTGCCCATTGGGCGCACAAACCACAATCAGCCGGAACAACTTGCCCCTCACTGCAATACCGGCCACGACCAGCCGGCCCCCGGCACCGACATGGACAAGGTCAACCCTCGCGTCCAGGGCACGCCTGACCAGCAAAGAAACACCCCTGGCCTGCCGGCTCCCACACGCTGAATAGACGACAAAGTCGCCAGACAGCACACAAGAGTCGACCTCGCAAACAAAGCGAGTCTCCCGGATCGCGGCCACATCCACGCCGAAGGACAGGAGGTCACGAAGCAGGCGAGCCGCCCCACCCCGATCCCTCAAGCCCCTCGCACTTAAACTGGCCACCCTAATAGACATCTTTCAAACCTGAAAAAGAAAAAGAAAAAACAGGCAACAAAGGCTCTCTAATTGCATACGGGACGGAAATCCCTGGCAGCTAGGACCCCGACGGACTGTCCTAGGGACCCCGTTCCTACGTCGGACGTAATCCGTCCGTCCAGGACAATGCCGCCGACGTCCGTGGGGTACATCAGTTTTACCACCCTATACAAACTGGGGCGGAGCAAAACCGGGAACCTCCCCGAACAATCCCTGGACATTTTCCTTAGTTCAGCTGAATTCTCGATACACATCCTTAATTTAGGATAACACTTTTTCGCCTCTGCGATGCGGTCCCAGACCCGCAGGCTACCCCCGGTGTTCCGTACGAGGGTAATTACTCCTGGGGCCTGGGAAAAGTTATTGGGGTCCTCCGTCGATAGACCATCCACAGAGGTCATCTTCAGCAGTGGCTTGAGTAATTTGCGTCTTTGCGACGACCAATCTGCAGAGACGTCCTCTTCCACCTTCAATAGCGCTTCCCCTCTGGGCAGGGCTTTTTTCTTTTTTGCCCGAGTGGGAGTGGACATGGGAGAAGGGGAGGGAGTGGGGGTTAAAGCAACTGGTCTTAGGGGGGTCAATTTAAAGGTAGGGGACTGGGAAGCCTTCAGCGGGGACGAGGGGAGGCTCCTTGCCTTTTGCGCGTACGTCTGCCTCTCCGGCGAGACAGGAAGCGAGGAGCACCTGTGTGATGTTGACCTCCTTTCTCTGCTCTTTCGCCGATTTTTGGAGATCTCTTGCTGCTCCTCTTCGTCCTCCCGGCTGCGTTTTAACGACCCCGATCTTTGTGTTTCCATCGGTTCTTCCTTATCCTTCGGGCCCTCATTTTGGGGAGGTTTTTTTGCCTTCCCCTGCTTGGTAGCGGCCTTGGGTGATGAGGGCTCCCTTGACTCCGAAGGCTCCTGAGGTGGTGAGGGCATTTTGGTCGGAGAAGGCGATTTCTCCGCTGGCACCTTTGCCTTCTTTTTCTTTCCGACAGTCTGCCACTCATTCACCTTATCCGGAACTGCCTCCTTCGACACTTCTGGTTGCTTTACAACCGGTTTCTCCTGCTGCTGCTTTGCCGGCTGGGTCCCTGTGGCCGGATCCTTTTTCGGGCACGCCTTGGCGACGTGATTGGAATCGCCACAAACCCAGCAGAAGGGCTTTCTTCCCTCGACGATCACATAAATTGACCTTCCCCTGCAGGTGATAATGTTGGGGATATTGCCGATCTTCTTTTGCTCGACCGTCACCTGCAGGATGACATCACCAGTCAGAAAGCCCTGCTTCGAAGTGAGTGCCTTCACCTCCTCGACCTTGCCAAATTGTGTGAAGAACACCCCAACGTGGTCCAATGAAATCTCCATGGGCACGCCGTGAAGAGTGATCTTTGATCTACGCATGCCCATATATTCCGTGTCCAGGCGCAACGTCTTTGTTTCCCAAATGGAACCAGCCAGCTTTCTCGCTTCCTCCGCAGAGTCCAGCAAAACATCCCATACGGTGTGGCTGCGCCTAGCCACCATCCTACCGTTAATTTTCAGGGCCACAATGGCCTCCTCCACCACGTCCCTGCTGACCCCGATCAGTTTGCGGCTTTTCGGATCCCTGGTCAGCAGGGATAGGATCCTGGGCTCAATGACACTGAGCGTCTCGGGAACCGAGAGAATCTCCGTACCCGTCACAAATTTGGCGTATTTATCCTTAAGGGACTCATAATACGCAGAATCCCTTCGCACTTTCCGGATGGTCTCCCCGGTCCACGCCTTGCCAGGGGTAACCGTTGCTGCTAGACACCGCTGCCCATCTTCCTTCGACGTTGAGGGCACCGGAGATGCAGGAGCTGCTGGTAGAGTTGCTACTCCTGGTCCTTTTTCCAAGGAGAGGGGTGAGGCAGGCAACCGCCAATCCCCCTCCTTTCCACCCACCGAGGCCGTGGTGGGAGGAACGATCACATCGGGCCTATCGGAGGCCATTGCCTCCTAAGAGGCTAAGCGCGAGACACCTGCCTCCGGTGTTTCGCGTCCTTCGCAGGTCGCTACTTTACGCGGCCCAAGCAATAAACTTGGGTGGAGACCACAATGCCACACTTGACCAAAGTAATAGTAAATATCACTATGGAACAGATACTACACTTTGATCCAAACCAAACCGACCACACAAACACAAAAAAGTCTGAGTAGGGAAGGGTTGGTACTGATTTATTTGTCAAAAAGTACAAATTCTGGCACAAGGCCAAACAATGGGGAGGGGGTACAAAAACTTGGGTTGGTCTTCCGTAACTATCTTATACCTAGCTAATCCGATTCACGACCCATACATACGTTACAATTTTCTCATTCACCATAAAAATTTGTCCATCAACACTCATACCTATCAAGCACCAAAATACCGCAAAATCATACCGGGGACCTAAAAACACCCCAAATGTACATAAAAATTTCTGATTTTTACAATATATACAATATCTTACAAAAATAATTTAAAACTTTATTCATGAAATGACATGATGGGGAGGGGGAATGAAGAAACAAAAAATCCCCAAAACAAAAAACAATTTCAAATGAATATATATACACAATGTTAGTAAGACCCAAACACACCCACATAATTAAAGAGGCCACTGTATTCTGCCTTAAAAGGAACAAAATCAAGCAGCTCTCTTTCTAAGGGGAATGGAGAAGCAGGGAACAAAATAAATTGGACTGGAGAATATATAAGGCTGACCCAGCCGAGAATAAAAACGGGACAAAATAACAATGGACAATGGGAATCTCGAACTGGATCATAACAAAAGTAATGGAGCCGGGAACAGGCCAGGACAAACACATTCACTCACATTAACTAGGCACAAAAAGAACTTCTACCTTAACCACGGGAGGGGTTCCAAAGGAATCCACCCCGATGCAACTAGCAGATCTAAAAGAGAAAATCAAGGCTAGCCCCGGTCACGCGAACCAGGCTCGCCGCATATACCCACCTTTCGCTGAACTCTGTCGGGTGCAGCCGTTTTCGTTCAGTTCTAATCTTAATTTTGAGCTGGTGCTCAAAATATCGGATTAGATCCTGATCCGAAAGACGACCGCCCCGCAAGACCTCCTCCAGACGCGTCATCCAAATCACCATTCTAGCCGTGGCCAGTAGCGACAGAAACACCATCCGCTTCACTCCAGAGTACGGGGGCGACACATTGTCCACAGCGTATGCGCGATCAATGAGCACAAGCTCCCGCGGCGCGATACGAGCAGTCAACTCGCCAACACGCGCCCACAACGGGCGAACGCGCGAACAATGGAAGAAGGCGTGCGCAGACGTCTCCTTAATTCCAAGGACGCAACGTTCACAATCTGGCAAATCCGCCAGGCCCATTGCGAAACGCTTGTCGTTGAGAGACAAACCATTCCGAGCCAATCGCCAGGTCAGAGAAAACTCAGAGTTGTTGAGCCAATCCGCACCTGGCGCCCAAGACCAATGAGAGCGATACTCCTCTCTCGACATGCCGAGCTTACTCCACAGTTCATCCTTCACGGCGCCCTCCACTAATCCCCGATAGAAGATTCTCCTAGGCCGTGAAAGGTCACTGGACCATGGAATGGCCCGAAGGGCCGTCAGACATTCGAGCAGGAATTTCGGCCGCCCCCAAGGCCTATTGCTAGTCCTTAGGAGCGGGGGAGTGATAGTGAGGCTAGGGAACATGTCCCTCACTACCCCCGCAAGCAACCGATCTTCCTCCAACGCGCGCCTGAGGAATGCCAACCTCGAAGCGAGCACGTGGCTCCTCAAGTGTGGCATCCCCAGACCCCCTTGACACGGACGGAGGCAACAGACTCCTTTGTCGACCATGTGTTTGCGTCCTCTCCAAAGACAGGAGAATAGCAAACGCTCGAGCGCCTTCTCATGATCGTCACAAAGGGGAAGTACAGACAGCCGGTAAAGGATTCTGGGAAAGAGGTATGTATTACACACCTCCGCCAGACCCTTCACGGAGAGACTCCGTCGACGCCAAATCTCGACCGACGCGCCGACCTTTGCCTGTACTTCTGACCAGTTTTTCTCCAACTGTAAGTCCGGACCGAACCAAACTCCGAGGAGCTTGACCGGCCCGTCCGTCCAGTCGAAGGGCCCCGGGAGGGAAACACCCTTCCAGGCACCTAACCGCAAGCCGGACGACTTGTCGCGGTTAATTCTGGCCCCTGTTACCTGTTCGTACCGTTCAAGCGCCTTCTGTACCGCCCTTATGTCCCTGCGGGAGGACACAAAGGTCGTTACGTCATCGGCGTACGCGGAAACCCTGGCTCGAGCTCCACCAGGGACAGCAATTCCACGCAGGACCGGACTGCACGTCTCGTCCCTTAGCCGGCGAAGGAGGGGCTCCAACGCCAGGACGTAAAGGAGAGGCGACAGTGGACAACCCTGTCGGACCGACCTAGACAGCGCGAAAGCGCTCGACAGCTTCCCGTTCACCTGTACCACAGCTTTGGGGGAGCGATACAGAAGGCTAATCCAGCGGCTGAAGTCGGGTTTGAATCCGGCGGCCTGCAGGACAGCAGCCAGGTAGCCATGGTCAATCCTATCAAATGCCTTGGACTGATCCAAATTGATCAGCGCGGCCTCTTCGTCGTCTTCTACACCCTCTACGATCGTGCGGATCAAGTGCAGGTTGCTCTGAATTGTTCGTCCCTTCACAGAACAAGTCTGATCCGGTTCCAACAGAGACTCGGCAACTAGCTGCAAGCGATTCGTCAGGATCTTGGCCAAAATCTTTAACTCTGTGTTTAGCAGAGTTATGGGCCTGTAATCATCTAATCCCCGCCCAACCTTCTTGCCTTTTCCCAACAGCGTGATCACGCCCCTGGTGATCCGACCGGGGATGGACCCCTGCCGAAACCAGTGGTTGAACACGACAGTCAAGAGCGGGACAAAAAGGTGCGACATCCTCAAGTACAATTCATAGGGCAAACCATCCAAACCTGGCGACTTGCCACTGCCGGTCTTCTTCAAAGCCGCGTAGACTTCGTCCTCCGTAATCTCCCCTTCGCAGCTAGCCGCTTCAGCCGGCAAAAGCCGGGGAAAGTCAGCCAAATAGCTGCAAAACTCCTCGTCACGGAGACCAGGCTCCTTGGTAAACCGGTGTTCGAAATGCCGCCGGAACGCCTCGCACATGTCGTCGGTGGACCGAAGGAGATGCCCCTCCGGGTCGCGCACTTCTCGAATGTACCGATCGCCGGCCCGACGAATTTCTTCCTTGCGCAGTTCTGCGCCCATGTTCACAGCTTCGGAAGACATCTTGCTTAACTTAGCTCTAATTACCTGGCCCATATAGCGCTCGCTAGTCGTGCGCCTCAGGGCCTCCCTGGCTAAGGCTATCTCGAGGGGATCCCCACCAGCCTCCGCCCGGGCGAAATTAGCACTAAGTGTCTTTGCCTCCGCAGCCTTATCTAGTTTGAGCCGCTGGCTATATTTGGTGGCGAAAGACCTAATGGAGTCCTTAAGGTTAACCCACCACTTATTCCCAATGACTCGCCCAATTAACGCCCGCTGAACTAGTTTTGTCAGCTGGTCACGAAAGTCCCGCCTGTCCAGTAAGGACTGATTGAACTTCCAATAACCAGCCAACCTAGGCCTAAAGTCTAACACCACACGGGCACAAACGAGTTTGTGGTCCGTGTAGCCTAGCCAGTGGAACGTTGGACATTCTAAGAAGTCTATGTCGGCCACTCTCACTAACATCCTATCCAGGTACGCAGATACCCGGGTAGAAGGCCAATTAAGCGCCCACGTCCACATACTCCCATCCGGATGATCGACCCGGTATCTATCGACGAGACCAAATTCGTCGATCAGATCAACCAGGCTACGATCATCATTCCTCCCGCTAGCGCCCCTCCCTCTATCCCATTTGGGGGTTAGGATGGCATTCCAGTCCCCAACTAAGATTAGCCGTGTTGAATGCACCATAAAGGGCTCCAACAGCCGAAAGAAAGAGACACGCTCACCTTGCTTATTGGGCGCATAAACCACAATCAGCCGGAACAATTTGCTTTTCACTGCAATATCGGCCACGATCAGCCGGCCCTCGGCACCGACATGGACAAGGTCAACCTTCGCGTCCAGGGTACGCTTGACCAGCAAAGAAACACCTCTGGCTTGCCGGCTCCCATATGCTGAATAGACGACAAAGTCGTTAGACAGCACACAAGAGTCGACTTCGCAAACAAAGTGAGTCTCTTGGATCGCGGCCACATCCACGCCGAAGGACAAGAGGTCACGAAGCAGGCGAGCCGCCTTACCCCGATCCCTCAGGCCCTTCGCATTCAAGCTGGCTATCTTAATAGACATCTTTTAGTTCTGAAAAAGAAAAAACAAAGAACATGCAACAAAGGCACTAGTCGCATACGGGGTAGAAATCTCGGGCAGAGGGGACCCCGACGGACTGTCCTAGGGACCCTGTACCAATGTCGGACGTAATCCGTCCGTCTAGGACAATCCCGCCGACGTCGGTGGGATATGTTAGTTTTACCACCCTATATAAACTGGGGTGGAGTAAAACGGGGAACCTCCCCGAACAATTTTGCGACATTTTTCTTAGTTCCGGCGTGTTTTCCGCCACCATCCTTATTTTAGGATATAACCTTCTGACCTCTTCTATGTGGTCCCAGACCCGCAGGTTCCCCCGGTATTTCTTACCAGGGTGATGACACCTGGGGCCTGGGAAAAGTTTGTAGGATCTTCAGTGGAAAGATTGTTGACTGAAGTCAGTTTTAGGAGCGGCTTCAGCAACTTTCGCCTTTGCGAGGACCACTCCGCCACCAAATTTTCGTCGACTTTCATTAGAGCTGCGCCTCTCGGGAGGCCTTTCTTCTTTTTCGCCTGACTGGGAGTCTGGCTGGGAGTGGGAATAGGAGAAGGGGAGGGAGTGGGAGTTGCCGAAATGTTCTTTTCCAGGGGGGTCAGATTGAAGGTAGGGGACTGGGAAGCTTTCCGCGGGGAAGAGGGAAGGCTCCTCGCCTTTTCTGCATAAGTGCATCTAACTGGGGACACCGGTAAAGAAGTGCATCGGTCGCCCAGCTTCCTCCTCTCAGAGCTCCTGCTCCTCCTTCTACTCTTGAGTTTGTCCTGTTGTTCCTCCTCTTCCTCTCTCCCGCGCTTCAGGGACGACGCTCTTCCTACTTCCATAGGCTCTTCCGCAACCTTTTTGGGGAAGGAACCCTTTTCCTTGCCCTGTTTGGACGGTGAATTTTGCGGAGTAGGGTCCTTCTGTTTGGCAGGCGCCTTAACAGGAGTCGGCACCTTCACCGGCACCTTCGCCGGCGAAGGCGTTTTTGCCTTTTTTCGCGCCACCACCTGCCAATCACCCTCCTTGTTGGCTGCCGGTACTGGTGCTGGTGGAGCTTGTTTGGTAGTTTCCTTTGCAGGCTGCTGCTGCTGTTTGACTGGTTGGGCCTTTGGGGGCGGGTTTTTGGTCGGACACGCCTTTGCGACGTGTTCCGCCGCCCCACAGACCCAACAGCAAGGCTTTCTGCCCTCCACGACCACAAAAATATTTCGATCCCTGCAGGTGAGGATGTTGGGGATTTTCGCAATGTTTTCCCCAGATAGGGTCACCTGCAGGACCATATCTCCTGTATAGAAGCCTGCCTTGGACCGCAGCGAGGAGACGTCGGCCACCTTTCCGTAACTTGCAAAAAAGGCGCCGACGTGGTCCTCGGCAATGTCCAAGGGGACGCCATGCAAGGTAATCTTGACTCTCCTTGCTCCCATATATTCCGTCTGGAATTGGAGTGTTTTTGTCTCCAATACCACGCCAATTAGGCGCTTGGCCTCTTCAACTGAGCCAAGCAGGACGTCCCACTTGGCATTGCCTCTCCTCGCTACGGCCTTTGCATTAATCTGAAGAGCCCGAATTGCCTCTTCAAAGGATTCCCTTGTGATGCCCACAAACTTATGGGTCTTAAGTTCCTTGGTTCTTAGTGTGATTATTCTGGCCTCAATTTGTGCCAATTGTTCTGGCACGGAAACCAGCTCTGTTCCTTTAATATACTGGGCGTATTTGTCTTGCATCTGATGGTAATATTCCTCATCCTTAACCGTCAATTTCCCTCTTTTCCACCCAGCGGTCGAGGGTTTAGGCGATGCTGCTTCTGCTAGTACTTGCGAAGGGGGATTATCCCGAGGCGGTAGAGCCCAATCCCCCTCCTTTCCTCCCACCGACGCCGTGGTGGGAGGAACGACCTCATCCGGCCCATTCGAGGCCATTGCCACCAAAGTGGCCGAACACCGGACAACTTCTTTCCGGTGTTTCGCGTTGAAAACGCTACTTTACGCAAGCCCGAGCTATAAACTCGGGCCGGAAATCCGTATGTCCAAGATACAAAGTCACTGCAATATCACGAAGGAACAAAACAGCTCTTTGCTCTTACCTTCACAACCCCCAAAACAAAAAGTCAAGAGGGTAGGGAAGGGTTGGTATGTATTTATTCAGGTATGAAATACATGAATTATGGCACAAGGCCGAAAAATGGGGAGGGGGAACAAAACTTGGGATGGTCTTCAGTAACTATCTTATACCTAGCTAATCAGATTCACGACCCATACATACGTTACAATTTTCTCATTCACCATAAAAATTTGTCCATCAACACTCATACCTAACAAGCACCAAAATACCGCAAAATCATACCGGGGACCTAAAAAACACCCCAAATGTACATAAAAATTTCTGATTTTTACAATATATACAATATCTTACAAAAATAATTTAAAACTTTATTCATGAAATGACATGATGGGAAGGGGGAATGAAGAAACAAAAAATCCCCAAAACAAAAAACAATTTCAAATGAATATATATACACAATGTTAGTAAGACCCAAACACACCCACATAATTAAAGAGGCCACTGTATTCTGCCTTAAAAAGACAAAATCAAGCAGCTCTCTTTCTAAGGGGAATGGAGAGGCAGGGGGCAAAAATAAATTGGACTGGAGAATGTATAAGGCTGACCCAGCCGAGAGTGAAAACGGGACAAAATAATACTTGGACAATGGGAATCTCGAACTGGATCATAACAAAAGCAATGAAGCCGGGAACAGGCCAGGACAAACACATTCACTCACATTAACTAGGCACCAAAAAGACTTCTACCTTAACCACGGGCGGGGTTCCAAAGGAATCCACCCCGATGCAACTAGCAGATCTAAAAGAGAAAATCAAGGCTAGCCCCGGTCACACGAACCAGGCTCGCCGCATATACCCACCTTTCGCTGAACTCTGTCGGGTGCAGCCGTTTTCGTTCAGTTCTAATCTTCATTTTGAGCTGGTGCTCAAAATATCGGATTAGATCCTGATCCGAAAGACGACCTCCCCGCAAGACTTCCTCCAGACGCGTCATCCAAATCACCATTCTAGCCGTGGCCAGTAGCGACAGAAACACCATCCGCTTCACTCCAGAGTACGGGGGCGACACATTGTCCACAGCGTATGCGCGATCAATGAGCACAAGCTCCCGCGGCGCGATACGAGCAGTCAACTCGCCGACACGCGCCCACAACGGGCGAACGCGCGAACAATGGAAGAAGGCGTGCGCAGACGTCTCCTTAATTCCAAGGACGCAACGTTCACAATCTGGCAAATCCGCCAGGCCCATTGCGAAACGCTTGTCGTTGAGAGACAAACCATTCCGAGCCAATCGCCAGGTCAGAGAAAACTCAGAGTTGTTGAGCCAATCCGCACCTGGCGCCCAAGACCAATGAGAGCGATACTCCTCTCTCGACATGCCGAGCTTACTCCACAGTTCATCCTTCACGGCGCCCTCCACTAATCCCCGATAGAAGATTCTCCTAGGCCGTGAAAGGTCACTGGACCATGGAATGGCCCGAAGGGCCGTCAGACATTCGAGCAGGAATTTCGGCCGCCCCCAAGGCCTATTGCTAGTCCTTAGGAGCGGGGGAGTGATAGTGAGGCTAGGGAACATGTCCCTCACTACCCCCGCAAGCAACCGATCTTCCTCCAACGCGCGCCTGAGGAATGCCAACCTCGAAGCGAGCACGTGGCTCCTCAAGTGTGGCATCCCCAGACCCCCTTGACACGGACGGAGGCAGCAGACTCCTTTGTCGACCATGTGTTTGCGTCCTCTCCAAAGACAGGAGAATAGCAAACGCTCGAGCGCCTTCTCATGATCGTCACAAAGGGGAAGTACAGACAGCCGGTAAAGGATTCTGGGAAAGAGGTATGTATTACACACCTCCGCCAGACCCTTCACGGAGAGACTCCGTCGACGCCAAATCTCGACCGACGCGCCGACCTTTGCCTGTACTTCTGACCAGTTTTTCTCCAACTGTAAGTCCGGACCGAACCAAACTCCGAGGAGCTTGACCGGCCCGTCCGTCCAGTCGAAGGGCCCCGGGAGGGAAACACCCTTCCAGGCACCTAACCGCAAGCCGGACGACTTGTCGCGGTTAATTCTGGCCCCTGTTACCTGTTCGTACCGTTCAAGCGCCTTCTGTACCGCCCTTATGTCCCTGCGGGAGGACACAAAGGTCGTTACGTCATCGGCGTACGCGGAAACCCTGGCTCGAGCTCCTCCAGGGACAGCAATTCCACGCAGGACCGGACTGCACGTCTCGTCCCTTAGCCGGCGAAGGAGAGGCTCCAACGCCAGGACGTAAAGGAGAGGCGACAGTGGACAACCCTGTCGGACCGACCTAGACAGCGCGAAAGCGCTCGACAGCTTCCCGTTCACCTGTACCACAGCCTTGGGGGAGCGATACAGAAGGCTAATCCAGCGGCTGAAGTCGGGTTTGAATCCGGCGGCCTGCAGGACAGCAGCCAGGTAGCCATGGTCAATCCTATCAAATGCCTTGGACTGATCCAAATTGATCAGCGCGGCCTCTTCGTCGTCTTCTACACCCTCTACGATCGTGCGGATCAAGTGCAGGTTGCTCTGAATTGTTCGTCCCTTCACAGAACAAGTCTGATCCGGTTCCAACAGAGACTCGGCAACTAGCTGCAAGCGATTCGTCAGGATCTTGGCCAAAATCTTTAACTCTGTGTTTAGCAGAGTTATGGGCCTGTAATCATCTAATCCCCGCCCAACCTTCTTGCCTTTTCCCAACAGCGTGATCACGCCCCTGGTGATCCGACCAGGGATGGACCCCTGCCGAAACCAGTGGTTGAACACGACAGTCAAGAGCGGGACAAAAAGGTGCGACATCCTCAAGTACAATTCATAGGGCAAACCATCCAAACCTGGCGACTTGCCACTGCCGGTCTTCTTCAAAGCCGCGTAGACTTCGTCCTCCGTAATCTCCCCTTCGCAGCTAGCCGCTTCAGCCGGCAAAAGCCGGGGAAAGTCAGCCAAATAGCTGCGAAACTCCTCGTCACGGAGACCAGGCTCCTTGGTAAACCGGTGTTCGAAATGCTGCCGGAACGCCTCGCACATGTCGTCAGTGGACCGAAGGAGATGCCCCTCCGGGTCGCGCACTTCTCGAATGTACCGATCGCCGGCCCGACGAATTTCTTCCTTGCGCAGTTCTGCGCCCATGTTCACAGCTTCGGAAGACATCTTGCTTAACTTAGCCCTAATTACCTGGCCCATATAGCGCTCGCTAGTCGTGCGCCTCAGGGCCTCCCTGGCTAAGGCTATCTCTAGGGGATCCCCACCAGCCTCCGCCCGGGCGAAATTAGCACTAAGTGTCTTTGCCTCCGCAGCCTTATCTAGTTTGAGCCGCTGGCTATATTTGGTGGCGAAAGACCTAATGGAGTCCTTAAGGTTAACCCACCACTTATTCCCAATGACTCGCCCAATTAACGCCCGCTGAACTAGTTTTGTCAGCTGGTCACGAAAGTCCCGCCTGTCCAGTAAGGACTGATTGAACTTCCAATAACCAGCCAACCTAGGCCTAAAGTCTAACACCACACGGGCACAAACGAGTTTGTGGTCCGTGTAGCCTAGCCAGTGGAACGTTGGACATTCTAAGAAGTCTATGTCGGCCACTCTCACTAACATCCTATCCAGGTACGCAGATACCCGGGTAGAAGGCCAATTAAGCGCCCACGTCCACATACTCCCATCCGGATGATCGACCCGGTATCTATCGACGAGACCAAATTCGTCGATCAGATCAACCAGGCTACGATCATCATTCCTCCCGCTAGCGCCCCTCCCTCTATCCCATTTGGGGGTTAGGATGGCATTCCAGTCCCCAACTAAGATTAGCCGTGTTGAATGCACCATAAAGGGCTCCAACAGCCGAAAGAAAGAGACACGCTCACCTTGCTTATTGGGCGCATAAACCACAATCAGCCGGAACAATCTGCTTTTCACTGCAATATCGGCCACGATCAGCCGGCCCTCGGCACCGACATGGACAAGGTCAACCTTCGCGTCCAGGGTACGCTTGACCAGCAAAGAAACACCTCTGGCTTGCCGGCTCCCATATGCTGAATAGACGACAAAGTCGTTAGACAGCACACACGAGTCGACTTCGCAAACAAAGTGAGTCTCTTGGATCGCGGCCACATCCACGCCGAAGGACAAGAGGTCACGAAGCAGGCGAGCCGCCTTACCCCGATCCCTCAGGCCCTTCGCATTCAAGCTGGCTATCTTAATAGACATCTTTTAAACCTGAAACGAAAAAACAAAGAACATGCAACAAAGGCACTAGACGCATACGGGGCGAAAATCTCGGGCAGACAGGACCCCGACGGACTGTCCCAGGGAACCAGTTCCTATGTCGGACGTAATCCGTCCGTCTGAGACAATACCGCCGACGTCCGTGGGGTAAGTTAGCTTTACCACCCTATATACCGAGGGGTGGAGCAAAACTGGGAACCGACCCGCACAATTTTTGGACATTTTTTTAAGCTCCGGCGTGTTGTCCTTATAAATGTTTATTTTGGGGTACATTTTTACCACTTCTGAGATGTGATCCCAGACCCTGAGATTTCCCCCGGTGCTCCGCACCAGGGTAATAACGCCTGGGGCCTGGGGAAAGTTCAGCGGATTCTCCGTGGAGAGATCATCCACAGTAGTTAGCTTCAAGAGCGGCTTCAAGAGTTTTCTCCTCTGCGAAGACCACTCTGCTGCTATGCTGTCGTCCACCCTCATGAGTGCTTGTCCTTGAGGGAGTCCTCTTTTCTTTTTGGACCGAACGGGAGTGGGTACAGGAGAAGGGGAGGGAGAGGGGGTTGAGTCACTGGTTTTTTTCAGGGGGGTCAACTTAAAGGTAGGGGGCTGGGCCGCTTTCCGCGGGGATGAGGGCAGACTTCTTGCTTTCTCCGCATAGGAGTGTCGGACCGGCGAGACCGGCAATGAAGAGCATTTCTCCGTTCTCCTTCCTCTCACCGGACTCCTACTTCTCCTCCGGCTCTTTATGTTCTCCTGATTTACTTCTTCGTCCTCTCTCCCTCGTTTCAAAGACGACGCTCTTTCCACGTCCATCTTTTCCACCGTGTCCTTTCTGGGTGAGGAATTTCTTTCCTTTCCTTGTTTGGTCACTGCTTTCACAGGTGAGGGCTCCTTTTGTTTCACCGGTGCCTTAACAGGAGACGGCACCTTCACCGGCGCCTTTGCCGGAGAAGGCGTTTTACCCCTCTTCCTGCTAACCACCTGCCACTCACCCTCCTTGCCCGCTGCCGGTGAAGATGGAGCTGGTGTTGTTGGTGGAGCTGATGTTGCTGGTGTCGCTTGCGGCTGCTTGGTTGGTTGGGTCTTTGGGGCCGGATTCTTGGTCGGGCAGACCTTCGCGACATGATCCGCCGCCCCACAGACCCAACAGCAAGGCTTTCTGCCTTCGACTAACACAAAAATTGCCCGCTTCCTGCAGGTAAGGACATTCGGGATCTCTGCTATTTTTTCCCTACTCAGGGTTACCTGCAGGGCCATGTCCCCTGTCAGGAAACCCGCCTTTGAACGTAAGGCCGAGACTTCGGCAACCCTACCATACTGGGCAAAAAAGGCCCCGATGTGGTCCTGGGAAATGTCTAAGGGGACGCCGTGCAATATAATTTTTGCCTTGCGCATCCCCATATACTCCGTCTGAAATTGGAGCGTTTTGGTCTCCAGGACCACACCGGCCAGCTGCCTGGCCTCCTCGGCCGATCCAAGCAGAACGTCCCACCTGGCTCCGCTTCGCCTCTCCACGGCCCTGGCTTTGATCTTCAGCGTCTTAATGGCCTCCTCGAATGTATCCCTATTAATCCCCACATACTTGTGGGTTTTGGGGTCCTTCGTTGTGAGGGATAAAATTCTAGCCTCGATACTGGCCAACTCTTCTGGCACCGACAAAAGTTCCGTGCCAGAGATATAACTTGCGTATTTCTCCCTCAAATCCTCGTAGTAAGCTTCCCCCCTCATTGGGACCTTTCCTTCTTTCCAGCCGGCGGTAGAAGGTTTGGGGGAGGCTGGCACTACTGCTGGTACTGTTCCGGGTCCTTCTGTTGATCCTAGTACTTCTACGGAGGGTGACTCCCGTGGCGGTAACTGCCAGTCACCCTCCTTTCCTCCCACCGACGCCGTGGTGGGAGGAACGACCTCATCCGGCCCATTAGAGGCCATTGCCACCAAAGTGGCCGAACACCGGACAACTTCTTTCCGGTGTTTCGCGTTGAAAACGCTACTTTACGCAAGCCCGAGCTATAAACTCGGGCCGGAAATCCGTATGTCCAAGATACAAAGTCACTGCAATATCACGAAGGAACAAAACAGCTCTTTGCTCTTACCTTCACAACCCCCAAAACAAAAAGTCAAGAGGGTAGGGAAGGGTTGGTAAATTTCAATGCCTCCAAAACAAAGCTGTTATCAACTAACCACCATAGACAATCGCATCTACCTCCCATTAGCATGGGACAGGCTAGCTTCCCAGAGAGCAAAATACTACGCCTCCTTGGCCTTACACTCTCGGCGGACCTCAAATGGAATGACTATATTGAATCCATTGCCAAATCTGCTGCTATGAAAGTGGGCTCCCTGTGCAGGGCCCGGAAATTTTTCCCACTTGAAACTATTCTGCACATATACAAATCTACCATCCGCCCGTGTATTGAATATTGCTGCCATATCTGGTCGGGTGCCCCTGCTGCTCTCCTTGGGCTTCTTGACAAAATACAAAGGAGGATCTGTAACGTGGTTGATACTGACTTGGCAAACCGGCTGCAGCCGCTCTCACACCGGCGTGATGTAGCTTCCCTGTGCCTCTTCTACAAGTACTTTCATGACTTCTGCTCCGATGAGCTTAGATCACTGGTGCCGCCTAAGCACGAATTTACACGAGATACTAGATTAGCAACTAGGTCCCACCCTTTTACAGTTAAACAAATAAGTGTAACCGTAAATTCTACTCCAACAGCTTCTTTTCTCGCGCTTCCCGCCTGTGGAACTCCCTTCCACAAGTCTGCTTTCCCGACAGTTACAATCTCCAGGTGTTTAAATGTAGGGTCAATAGACACCTCCTATCACACTAACTCCCAACTATTCTCACAACACTCTCATCTACCCAACCCTCATTCTCGGTATCCTCACCCGCCTATCACCCACCCTCTGTTATTTCCTATATTTAATCAGCCTTTCTCCACTCTACGTAGCCCCCTGCACAGTAGTGGCAGTGACATGCCTTACTCGGGGTGAAACGCTTATAAAAAAAAAAAGTCAAACTTACCCCTAAATCACATGGTCTAAATGATGCGTTCAGGTAGTAAACAGACTTGCGCCACTCAGTGTTTACCCTTATAATTACACTGCCTGTATCCGAAATATTGAGTGCTTTTATATAGCATGAGACAGAGCTATATTTTTAGCACACAAGCATATATATATAATTCATTTGTTTGAACATTATTTTTAATTGATACCCGAATCTGCGTAGCTACTCTGTTTTTAATCAAACAGTATATTTACATATTTATTTCTACCGGCCTGATTATTACCGATAAATTTTATTACAAAAATGTGTGTCTTCAGCAGGATTCGAATTTGCGATCCATAACAATATAGGAAGAAATGTGAGCGCCATCAAACAATCAGTTTGATGAGCCACATAATAATATGCATCATCCGGATTCTGATTAAAAGAGCGCGCAACAGAATTGAACTAGATATAGGGCAAGAACAATGTGGGTTCATTAAAAATACCGGAACGAGAAATGCGATATTCATGCTCAGAATGTATTATAGACTACGCCGGGGCGTTCCACGAAGTACGACACAAGAACTTGATAGATATTCTTGACTACCTTGGCATTTTCGGAAAAGAGGTTAGGATAATCAAGAATATATATTGGCAGCAAACTTTTTGTGTATGGATAGTAAGTGAACTCAACAGGTATGCAAAAATAGAAAGCGGAGTAAGACAAGATGCATTTTTTCACCGGAACTTTTCAATCTGTACAGCAAAGCAATTATGAGAGAAATAAAAGACTTACGAGGATTCGTCATTGGCGGCCACAATCTCAACAATATCAGATACGCAGATGACACGGTGTTGATAGCAGACACGGAAAGATAACCGCAGGAACTTCTACATAAGGTAGCAAAAGAAAGTGAGAAGAAATGACTGAGCATAAACTTAAAGAAAGCTGAATGTATGGTCATCAACAAAAAGAGCCCAGTATGCCAACCAGAATTAGAAGAAACTAAAATAAAACAAGTAAAAAATTCAAATACGTGTGAATTATTTTGACGGAAGATGGAAAGTGCGACATGGATATCCAAATGGAGATCCAAAGACGAATTGGTATTTCCAAGACGCACTTCAGAATCTAACTAGAGTACTGAAAGACAGGAAAATCTCATTAGAAACAAAGAAGAGAGTGCCGGATTGCTATATGTCCTTCTGTATGGAAGTGTATCCTGGACGATCTCATCAAGGATGAAGGAGAGGCTTGAGGCAGCAGAAATGTGTTTTTTTCAGAAAGATACTGAGAAGTCCATGGAACACGTGTGCAACGATGAGGTGTTGAAAAGGATGCAAATAAGAAGAAAACTCATACTAAATATCACGAAGAGATAAATGAGGTTCCTGGGGTAGGTAATGAGGAAGGAGGGCATGGAGAACTTAATAATCAGAGGTTGCAAAGAGGAATGGAGAGACAGAGGAAAGCAGCGCGAGACGTGCTTGTTAGGTCTGAGCAAATGGATGACGGATAGAGGGTTAGAGATACTAAAAAATATTGAGAGCAACAAGAGACAGAGCCAAGTGAAACTCCATGATCTCCTACATCCAGAAAGGGCATGGCACATGAAGAAGAACTAAAACAATATAGGAAAAGCCACCAATTAATCTGGTGCGTCTTAGACCACTCTAATCGAAGTTAAACCAAGCCTTATATAACACAATTTTTGATTCTCCTTAAGTAACCATCTCTGCTCTGAAAGTGTATCGTAATGTCAACAAATGTAAACATGCAATGTTACGGAAAGTTCCGAAGATTAACAAAATGGTTTTAACAATCGACATATGTAATTTATTTGTTTGAACATTATTTTTAATCGATACTCATATTTGAATATATATTCTGTTTTTAATCAAACAGCATATTCATATATATTTTTTCTGCCGGCTTGATTATTTACGATAAATTCTGTTATTCGGCGACCCCTAACAACATCAGGGAATCCACAAATTGATCTGGTGCGTTTTAGACCACTCAACCACTAATGACTCCACAGTCTAATCGAAGTTAAAACAAGCTTTATATAACACTATTTTCGATTCTATACAGTTTGATTAATGCTTACGTTTATTGATATTACGATACACTTTCAGAGTAGAAATGATTATATACATAGAATTGAAAATTGTGTTATAAAGAGTATATGTCGATATAAAAGTGGACACTGAGGCCAACACCAGGTAGCAAAAGTCTGTTTCATGTTTGAACGTCCTGGAGATTGTGTTGAAGTATATAACACTGTTGCCAGTTGGTGTAGAGTTCAATATTCACTTTCATACACACACACACGCACACACACACATACTTACATACATACACACATATATATATATCTGTCTGCGGTGAATATATATACATATGTATATTTAGTTAAAAATTGCCGAAATATTAATTTTGTCATGTTCTTCTTGTACGAAAACAAGAGATATATCTTCGGACTATTTTCGGATGCAAGTAAAATGCAATATGAAATTAACAGAAGTACATTGCTATTCGACTTTAAGGAAACATCTTAACGTTAGGGTGAATTGTGGTCCAAACCCACGACTATATATATCTATCCCTCTCTCTCTTTCTTTCTTTCTTTCTTTCCCCCTCTCTACCCAGGTCTCTCTCTCACTATACTTATATAAATATATATGCAGGTGTATTCACCTGTATATGCGCGTGTGAGTTTATATATATATATATATATATATATATATATATATATATATATATACGAATAAAGAATGGTACCCACAGAAACCACAAATTGCTCTAAAAAAGAAAAGACGTCATACTTATAACAAAACCCGAGGAACATTTCGGCCAACACTTTTTCAAGGGCTTCGTTGGCAAAAATATGAAAAGGGCTGAACGAAGACAATATCAATAGGGCAATTACTCACAGTACTGGGAGAAAGTGGAATACGTTTAAAAATAAACTTTAATGAAAAATACATTAAAATGTGAGGGGGGTTGTAAATTTGATTCCACAAGAGTGATTAAAAAAGAAAAAGTTTCACTCACAGACTTTCCAGTAACCGCAAGGAGCGAAGAAAATGCTCTTTCTGTCTGCACAGGCTCGGTCGCTGGATTTTCAGGCAAATAAACTCTAGAACCCGTAGATGATATGTTGAGCGAGCGCTGTGCAAGACAGAAAACCAACTATCCTCGTACGAGGATGCACATGCAGGATTGTCCAGCAAGTGTTGGCCAATCGCTGAATCCAGAAGAGCTTGGGTGGTTCTTATACTACTGATAGGGCTGCCAGAACGTATATTCGCAGGGACGTGTTGCGAGACCCGCGTCTCCAACCTAAGACTGGTTCGTCCTATGTATGCCGCATCACAACAGCATTTAAATTTATAAACAACTGAAGACGAAACACAGGTTTTTTTGAAAGAACACAAAGTTCAACCTCAGTGAGATTTATACTGGAAAAATTGAAAATGTTTTGGTGTAAATCACCAGAAACACGACCGTACCTTCTAGTAATCAAGTATTCTTAATATTTATTATTTCTCTCAGTAGCAGATTTTTCAAGAATTAGTCTGCGATTAACTAAATATAGCGAGAACCGAAAAAAGTAAAAAAAAAACTATTTCTGCTTTAATATCATTCATAATAGAACGAAAGTACCGCAAGACTTTAACTGAGCATTCAAATAATTTATTAAGCTCATACTTGATTAAAGAGTGTTCGATGGAGATATCAGAACTTTTGATTCTAGACAATCTCTTCTGGATAAAGGAAGGAACCACACTACAATACAAACACGATCTGAGAAAGGTTCTTCTAATTCTCAGATTGATGACCCTATGCCAAGATCTTAAAGCCTTATTAAATTGGCCAATCAACAACAATTGACAACACCAGTAAGATTGAAGCCAAGCTTCAACGTTGGCTACTGTCTTTGTACAAGAAAGGTTTAATTTCTAAGGACATCTACAGCAGGGTCAGACCCACAGGCTCGCAGCGCCCCAGTATGTATGGTCTTCCAAAGGTCCATAAGGAAGGAGTACCCATTAGACCCATTCTTTCTATGGTGGGTTCTGTGCAGCATGAGTTGGCTAAATGGTTGGCTGAGATTATCCAACCCCTATCCTATTCTCTTTCTTCCTATCATATTCTTGACTCTTTCAGGTTTTCCAGTTTTATTAGAAATTTAGATTTCTTTTCAAGAGATAAATTCATGGTCTCTTTCGCCATAGTCAGTTTGTATACGAATGTTCCACTAAATGAAACTATTGATATCTGCGCTGACATGTTGTATAGAGGGGATTTTGGCCCAGTAACAATTCTAGAGGAGGTTTTCTTGGAATGTATGCGTTTCGCCACTGAAGGAGTCGAATTTAGTTTTAATGATACCATGTTTGCACAGATAGATAGCGTTGCGATGGATAGTCCTTTGGGTCCTGTCCTTGCTAATATCTTTGTAGGACATCATGAGCGTTTGTTGTTTGAAAAGGTTGATGAGCCATTAATATATCAACGTTATGTTGATGATACCTTTTCTTTATTTTACAACGCTTCAGATGCTGAATGTGTTTTAGTTCAGTTGAACTCCTTACATCCCTCTCTTCAGTTTACTATGGAGACAGAGAAGGATGGATGTCTTTCTTTTTTGGATATCCTTGTTCAGCGACGGGATGATGTTTTCGTGACATCTGTGTTTCGCAAACCAACTTTTACCGGTTTGTATACAAATTGGAACTCTTTTGTTCCTATGTCCCGCAAAATCGGTTTTATAGAAACGTTGGTTGACCGTGCCCTCAATATTTGTTCCCCGATATGCTTGAGCAGTGAACTATTGCGCTTGCAAAGTATCTTTGAGGCTAATGGGTACCCAACCAATGTGGTTAAACGTGTTATTGATCGCAAGATCAAAGGGTTTAAGGAACCAAAAGTCGAAGGACCGAGTATATATTTATACTTAAAATTACCCTGGCTTGGCAGGAAATGTCAAACAGTTACTGACAAAGTTTTGGCGTGTGTTTCGTCTTGTTATTATTCAGTACAGTTTCGTGTTGTTTTCCATACTAGACCTGTTTTTCCATCCTTTGTCAAGGAGAGGTTGTCCTATTTTCGAAAAAGTTCAGTTGTTTATAAATTTAAATGCTGTTGTGATGCAGCATACATAGGACGAACCAGTCTTAGTTTGGAGACGCGGGTCTCGCAACAAGTCCCTGCAAATATACGTTCTGGCAGCCCTATCAGTAGTATAAGAACAATCCAAGCTCTTCTGGATTCAGCGATCGGCCAACATTTGCTGGACAATCCTGGATGTGCATCCTCGTACGAGGACAGTTGGTTTTCTGTCTTGCACAGCGCTCGCTCAACATATCATCTACGGGTTCTAGAGTCTATTTGCCTGAAAATCCAGCGACCGAGCCTGTGCAGACAGAAAGAGCATTTTCTTCGCTCCTTGCGGTTACTGGAAAGTCTGTGAGTGAAACTTTTTCTTTTTTAATCACTCTTGTGGAATCAAATTTACAACCCCCCTCACATTTTAATGTATTTTTCATTAAAGTTTATTTTTAAACGTATTCCACTTTCTCCCAGTACTGTGAGTAATTGCCCTATTGATATTGTCTTCGTTCAGCCCTTTTCATATTTTTGCCAACGAAGCCCTTGAAAAAGTGTTGGCCGAAATGTTCCTCGGGTTTTGTTATAAGTATGACGTCTTTTCTTTTTAGAGCAATATATATATATAATTATTTGGGGTTCTCTCTTTCATGTCGTTCTTATCTTTCTGTTTATCTGCATGCATGTCTGCTTGCGGTGCATTTGTTTCTTCGACAAATTTCTTATATATATATATATATATATATATATATATATGTACGTGTTTGTGTCAATGATATATGATGTATCCATCTTTGACACTTTCCTGATATTTTTTCTATTTTCTTCTTTTTCCTCAGCTGTAAGGATGTTGTCTTTTACAATTTTCCCGTTTCCTCATCCCTACGCTCTTTTACTTCCTCTTTTTTATCTCATCAATTTTACGTTATTTTTTAGTTTCATTTTCCCCCCACACTCTTTTTCTTCTTATTATTTTTTACAATTACTCTTGTTTTCATCATTATAAACTTAGTCCCATTGAATGTATCCTTTTTCTCTTAAATGCTTTATACAATGTTCGTCTTTGTTTCTTCTGTCATATTTTAAAATATGTTCCATTTTCCCTTTTTTGTTATATTTTTTATTATTTATTTTCTATATAATGCTTTCTTTATATCGTCCTTACTCTATGAATCGGGTTACTGTCTCACATTCTCTTTTGTATTTTATAATAATTTTAACAGAACAATAATTATTCATTTTTGACTACCATTTACTTTCATCTAAAGTGATTCAACTGGTCTTTATACTAACGTTCTGTCTACGACATTAATAAAATAACAAATTTATTTTTTCTATTTTCATTCTTTTCTTTTCCGTCTTTTGAATTATTTTACATAATTTTCTTTTGATTTTGACAATAAACTGAGTATTTTCCCTATTTCCCATATACTTCGGACATTCACTGACTATTTGCTACTTTGACATTTCACAGAGCTTTTTTGCCATATACTGAGCATTTTTTAGTTGCCTTAGACTGAGTAGTTTTTCTTTCTTTTTTCCTTTGTCTACATATTGAGCATTCACTAAACTGGGAATTTTTCTTTTGCCATTTACAGAATATTTACTCTTTTGACCTTATACTGTGCATATTTCTCTTTGGCCATAGAGGCTGAGCATTTTCCATTTGACCATATACTGAGTTCCCCACTTTTGGACATATACTGAGTATTATCTTCGTTTTTGATCATATTCTGAGCTTTTTTCATTTTGTCCTTTGACCATATACGGAGTATTATTTTTACTTTGGCCATATAGTGAGCTATTTTCTTTGTTTTACATTATGAGAAATTTGTTTTGTTTTTTATTTTCTTCTTTATCCGTGTTTAATAACAATGAGGGATAGAAGGATTCCAAATAAACTTTTATAGGGAGGAAGGAATTTGCTAACGGACATCGAGCAGTTCATAAGTCAAATAAGCTTATTAAAGATGGATTGAAAAGAAAACCCTGCCGACTTCAGAACGCATGACTGGCTGTTCCAGGCAAATGATTGTCAACCTGTCAGAAGAATAATACTCCTGAGAGTTGTCTTATAAAAAACAAAAAGCTGAGAAAAATTATGAAAAAGGGGCAATATATAGAAATTTTAGATTATAGAGGTGACAGATATGACATCACTTGTGAAAATTGTGAAAGGTTGTGCCTCAGTAAATCAGGAAAATTGAGTCATATGCAAAGTTATCACACAAGAGAACATTAGTCAGTTCATTGCAATATGTGATACACGCTTGGTCGATCATATCTCGAAAAGACATGACTAACTATGAAAAATATTTTTCAGCAGACGATTGCCATTTCTTTCTGTGGTTGACTGGTTGCGGTTCAAGGTTACAGAACCCAATCCATTCTGCTATTTCACCTGTAGCTGTAGAGAGAAGTGATGAATTAATAGCTTTCCAGAGTGCGTAAGTGAATGTAACGAATTTGACTGGAATTCGAACTCGGCTCTCCAATTTTTTATTCTGAGCCGACATTCATTATACCACATCGCACATCCGAGAGAGCTTACTATCGTTTAAATTGTATTCATTGTTAACAATTCGGGTCGTATTTGTAGAAAGGTCTACTGATCAGCTTCGAGGCTGGAAACAAACGCGCTTATTCACAAATACAGTGTGCGATGGATAAATTGTCGACTAAGTGACACAATGCAAATAGCACTGAAATTTCATTTTAACCGATATATTTACCAAAAAGACAAAAAATATCTTGAAATATTAGAGAGTCAGTTTGTTCAATAAAATTGCCATTGGCTCCAGCTACGGCCTTCAAACAACTTTAGAATCTCCTGCATCTCTTCAAGACGTTCATCGTCTTTAAGTTGGAGAATGTTTCCATAATCCTTGACTTGAGCTCATCTTGGTGTAACAAAGAGTTTTGTAGGTTTCTCGCTCAGCTGCACCCCACACATAATAATCAAGGGGGCTAGAGTCTGGGGAGTTCGTTAGTCATATGCAAAAGATGATGTGTTCACAGCAATTGTCTGACAGTCATGACTGTGTGATATGGTTCACAGCCCAGTCTTACAGCTTCTACCCTTTTTTTGGGCCCAGGGCAGCAGTACCTCCTCAAGGCGATGGTTGAGTCTGAGGCCCTCACCAACAAATCCTGGAGTTCTTTTCTTATCAAACGTATCAGAGCGAGTTTTCAGAGCTACCCTTCCTTCATAATCACTATTAGACTCGTCCAACTTTTCCGAATACTCTGTATTATTCTCATTTTGACATCCAGACACTGTAAAATGATCGTATTCGAGCCTCTCACGCGAATACCAAACAGTACAGCATGCCGTTTCCAGATTTGTGCCGGAGTGAATTACGTCATTGTGCACTTATTTTCACGGAGGGTTCCTAACTTACCCTACCCGTATTCGAAAAAAGAAAAAAATATAAACAAGGTACATGCACGAAACAAAAAATATAAAATACTGACAATATAGACATTGCACCCCCGTATTTAATTAATGACAATAAAGTGACTATCTTATAATATTTTAACAGATTTATGAGAAAGGTTTGAACATTTTATAGTCTCATATTCGTTCAATAGACAGCTAAGAATTACAATGATTTCTTGCGATAGTCATACTTGGCAATAATGTAGCGGACATTATGATTACCATCATATATATATAGATAGACACACACACACACACACACACACACACACACACACACACACACACACATATATATATATATATATATATAATTTTATTACATGGAAGTGAAAGAACAGATTAAAAACCTACTGTTCATGCATTTACTTCTATAAAGAGTGCTCAATATAGAGTAGAGCTCAATATTGTTATTTTGTCATTACAATAGTCTATACAAGTATTATATTCAAATTTGTTATATATATTCATATTTTATATTCAAATATTAAAATATATGTATTATGTTCAAATTATATTTTATATTTATAATTCAATTTATATTGCATTATATTACAAATTTGCTTAATTATAATGTCCATTTATGACTTACGCTTTAATGTTACTTAAAAAATTATTTTATTAAAATCAATGGCCTACACAATACTTATTTATTTTTCATAAGTCGAATAAACCTTAGAACACCATAATTATTTATTCTAATTTTTACCTAAACAAAACAACCCATTAAATAGATGAAGTCGTATAAAATTAAATTTAAAAAAGATCTAACCTGCTGTTAAGAACTATTGTCTACACATGTAAATAATATATTTTTCTAGTATGTATCTTACTCAGACATAAAGCACCAATGTTGTCCACGCGACCTAAATATTAAACTCTATAGTTCAACCTAATTTTCACTTTTGATTCACCGTTACTGACACAGACACAATGATATTTTTTAACTTCCTCCAACCATCCTCATTAATTTTCTGAATAACTATGAATTCGTTTTATATTTTCTAAAATAAATCATTTTCATCATAAGTTAATAAAATATCACCTGAAGAAGAACAATCTTGTGAAACATGAAAAATTTTGTGTAGTGATATAATGTTTTTATAAACCATTGTAATAACAAAATTACAATATATATATATATATATATAGGGTGGTTGAAAAGTAACTTCATATTTGATGCATGATAGACTTTCCTGACTTTTTAAAATTAGTGTTAGACGAAAGAATCCATCATACATACAATAGGGCGATACTTTTGAATCACCCAATATATATATATATATATAATCATTTCACGGCAAGCAAGGCATTCCATTGCCAATATAGCGCAGGGGGTTAATTAAGGGAAAGTGATTGGAAAGAGTAGTTAAATATAGGAAATGCCAGAAGTAGGGTGATAGACGTGTAAGGATAGCGAGGATGAGGGTTGGGTAGATGCGAAGAGAGTTTGAGAGAATGGATGCGAGTTAGTGTCTTAGGAGGTGTCTATTGACCTTACATTTAAACTCCTGGAGATTTTAGCTGTCGGGGAAGCAAGTGTATGGAAGGGAATTCCACAGGCGGGAGGCGGGAGAAAAGAAAATGTTGGAGTAGAAATTGCGGTTACATCTTATCTGTTTCACAGTAAAAGGGTGGGGCCTAGTAGCTAATCTAGTATATCGTGTAAATTCATACCTAAGGGGCACCAGTAATCTAAGTTCATCGGAGCAGAAGCCGTGAAAGTATTTATAGTAGAGGCACAGAGAAGCCACGTCAGCGAGGGACACCGGCATCTATCACATTACAGATTCTCCGTTGTATCTTGTCAAGAAACCCGAGGAGAATAGCGGGAACACCTGACCAGATGTGGCAGCAGTATTCAATACACGGGCGGTTGGTAGATTTATAAATGTGCAGGATAGATTCAGGCGGGAAAAACTTCCGGGCTCTGCACAGAAAACCGACATTCACAGCAGCGGAATTAGCGATTGATACGATATAGTCATTCCACTTGAAGTCCGCTGAGAGTGTGAGACCAAGGAGGCGTAGTGTTTTACTCTCTGGGAGGCAAGCCTGTTCCATGCCAATGGGAGGTAGGAGCGATTGTCTATGGTGGTTAATTGATAGCAGTTTCGTTTTGCAAGCATCAAAATTTACGAGCCATTTCTTGCCCCAGTCCATTACAGATTGGAAGTCTTTTTCAAGCTCGGCAGCGAGGACCGTTTTGTCACCCACACCAGATTTTTGATCGAGGCGAGAGTAAACTGTGGTGTCATCGGCGTACATGCCTACTTGGGATCTTATGGCATCGGGGAGATCATTAATGTAGATCAGAAAGAGCGTAGGACCTAGGATAGAGGGATAACCGCTTTCATAAGGTAGTTTTGGGAGGCATGTCCGTTTAATACCACCTTCAATGTGCGGTTAGAGAGGAATGACTGGATTAGGTCAAGCACATGTCCAGTTATACCATAGTTCCGCAGTTTGTGTAGAAGGCCAGCATGCCAGACTCTGTCGAACGCTTTGGAGATATCCAAGGCAACGGTACGAGCTTCGCCATTCTTGTCGAGAGCCTGGTATCTATACTCGGTGATGGTCGTTAGCATATCAGCAGTAGACCTGGTGAAGCGGAAACCATACTGTGTGCCCGAGAGGAGCGTGTGACCGGTGAGATACTGGACCAATCTGCGAGCAAAGCATTCAGCCTTTTCCGCTGAGGAGGTGAGGACCTCGAATTCATTGATCAGTGGGGGTATTCAGGTCTTACATTTATTGAGCACGCTTTTACAGAGTCGCCAGTAATCTTTGGCGTCGAACTTACAGGATGTTATGCGTTGCTTTATTTTGGAAGCAAACAACATCTTAGCTTCGTTAAGTATCTTTTTACACTTATTACGAGCTGGGGCGAAAAGACGCCTGTTTTGGTCTGACGCGTGGCTTCGATAGAGTCGGAAAAAATGGGCAATAGCGGCCGAGCAAGCGGGCGTGAACCAGCTGGATGAGCGGGAATTAAGGTGAAATTTCCTGGCTGGGATGAAAGCATCGATGCCAGCCTTAACCCAAGAGGAGACCTCGGATGCGCAGTCTTCAACGGGAAGACTAAAAACGTTGTTCCAAGGGACGTCACACAGGAAGTCGCGGAACGAGTCCCAGTCCGCTCTTTGATAACAGTATTCTGCTGGACTGGGTTTCTTGGGTTGAGTGGGGGTGGAATGAGATGTTAACGGAAACTAAGGCGTGGTCACAGTTTCCGAGAGGGCAGAGCTGCTTGGCGGTGCAAGAGTCTGGGATGGAAGTGAAGCAGAGGTCTAGTAGTGAGTCCCTTCCATTTAGGTTGTTGGAGACGCGCGTGGGGATGTGTGTGTGTGTGTGTGTGTGTGTGTGTGTGTGTGTGTGTGTGTGTGTGTGTGTGTGTGTGTGTGTGTATGTGTGTGTGTGTGTTTCATTAAATTTGTTTGTTTTTTGTGTAATTATAAGTTTCTTTTTTTTTCTGTACATAAATTATGTTTAAATTGTTCGAACATCCTGTTTGTCCCAGAGCTTTCGGTTATATTTTCGCCATTATCATGATTTTATAATATCATTTTATTTTGACTTTTAATGGAAATTCACTTTAGGATTTGACCCCAAAGATAATGTGAATATCACATCAAAGGTAATAAAACTGGAGAGGAAAGAAAGGAAAATGATAAGACCAGATTAATGGCAGGTTAACCATTTAGGAAGAGAAAAGAAACAAGGGAAGAGTAGGATGAAAAGAAAAAGGAAGCAGGAAAAAAGGAAAAAAAGAAAACGTTGGTTAGTATGTATTCTTTTGGGCCAAATAGCAAAGTGAATTTCCATTCTGATTAACCTTAAAAAAAACACCCACATACATTCACAGCAAACCAAAGGTTTTGTCATTTAAATGTAAATCATCTGCACAACTACATCAACATTGCCTGATGATGAGAATCTATCTCGAAACATAGAAATTTTCGTGTCGCAATGTACAATTGATACATAACTATATAATTATATTAAGCTCTAAAATACTCATTATATTGAGCACTGTTTATAAGAAAATAAATGCTAGAGCACTCAAAATAAAAAAAAACCTTGAGTCCTCTTCACCTGAAATTATATATATTATTGGTTCGTGAGCGGACAGAAAGTAGCAGTTCGGTACAAGTTTGAGGAATTTAATGTTTTTTTCCAATATGGTTCATCCTGTAAAAGGCTGGGGGGGGGAGCACTCGTATAAGAGAGCAACGTTAAGGAGTAGTTTATATGGATAGAAGGGGAAGATAACAGTCGATTCTAGACTTGAACATGTTAAGAGTTTAGTAAACGGTGAAACAACCCCTTGGTAGTCTGTTCCCTATCGCCGCGGTTCGAGGGAAAGAAGCTGATTGAGTAGAACCTATTTATCGTCAATGAAACACGGAGGCAATGTGGGTGGTTTGCTACTGTTTAAATCCTAGCTGTGATTATCAAACCTGGTAGAACCAGGAAACGAAATTTGTCCGATCACTCCCCATGTTAGGGGCGACAGAGCAGTCAGAGAGTAACCACACCCCACCTGTGAGCTAGAGAGATTAGAGTAAAGAAAATAATTCTTCAACAAGGCCTCAAATACGCTTTTGAAATCTATCAAGACTGAGAAGTGAGGCCTGAGCAGTTTCTGCCCAGATATGACATAGTATTTTACCTTTTTGTAAATTATTCTGCATTGTTATTGTTATTTTGTGTTTCTTGCCTGCTGTCGTAGAGATGTAGTTTAGAATTTCTTTTATTGTTGTCGGCAGTAATGATGGATTTTAGGGTATAGTCTATTTTTTACTAATTTTCTCGATAATTGAGCATCGACATTTTACCGTCTTAGAGTCCGTGTCTGATACAGGGTCGTGTAATTTAAATACGATATGTTTAGACAGGTAAGTATTCATCCAAACAAGTTTGATTAAAAAGAATCGACAAGGTCTGCCCGTTTAAATTTCTTATTGTATTTTTTGATTTTCAGAGAAGGTGTTAAATATTGTACTCGAAGTTGATAAACTGTCAGAAGTTCATATTTTGTTGATTTTGTTCAATTACTTTCAACTTTTGCGGTCATTTTCATAAACCTGTGCAGTGTTTCTGTGGTAGTTAGGCTTCCTTTTTCTACATCAGGGTTTCTTTCGAGAGCGAGAGGTTTTAAATGAAGTGCAGTGGCTACTGGAAACGAGGGCGCACATAAAATTGCGATTCATTTAATTTAATTTAGTTTTTATTTGTTTTTTTTTTGTATTATTATAATAAAATGCACATGAATTATATTAAATGCACAGTAATTTTTGCTTCTCTTGAGAGGAATGTTATTTCATTTAATGTGAGCTGTTAATTTTGCATTATAATAGCTTCTAGAATTTTGAGCCTTTTCCTGCATTGGGTGCTTTGTTTTATTTACTAGTATTTGGCTTATGTTGATATTTGTACTTTGGTTTTTTGTGTGTGCTGGATGATTTGCGCACGCGTTGCAACTGTTTCGACAGTCGAGTACAATACTCAATATCTTATCCGAAAATTAGAAAAATAAAATAAAAATTAAACATGCAAACCATGACGGTTTTTATTAATCAAACTGGCTTACACACACACACACACACACACACACACACACACACACACACACATATATATATATATATATATGCAATTCAAAATTTATATCATAACGTACATTTTAAATCGTTATATATATTGAAAGTAGTTACATATATTTATTTATATATATATATAATATATTAAATATATTAAGTATATAAATATATGAATATATTGTGTATATAAATATATTAAGTATATAAATATATAAATATATTAAGTATATAAATATATTAAGTATATTAAATATATTAAGTATGTAAATATATTCATATATACATTAAATATATTTATAAATATTTTTATATATATTTATATTCAATTTAAATATATTTATATATTTATTTAATTATAAATGAATTATTTATATATAATTAATTCAAATTACAGTTGAATTCGTTGCATTCACTTATTTGCAAATATCCTTAGGAAATATGGTAATCAGTGGGTTAAATAGCAGGGCAGATTGTGTTCTAAAGACATGGTTTGCAATCAGTCTAACTCAGAAATTAACCTACTGCAGGAAAATCTTATACCCAGTCAGTCATGTCTCTTTCGAGACATGATTGCCCAAGCGTGTATCGCGTATGGCTCTTAACTAATATATATTAAAAAGTTAAAATGCTTAGAAACATATATTTAACTATTATTTACTGAAAATGATTTATTTTAAACAAGAATGAACATCTTATAATCTTAATGAATTAAAATTACTTTATCAATTTAACTGAGAAAAATTTTTCAATCCTATATGCAATATTTGCAGTTCCGTCTTATCTGTCTAAATAAAATAAAAAACGTTCAATTTTCAGTGCTTCGAAAACACTTCATTTCCATTTTAATTAATTTTACCATTTTTTAATTTTTTTGTTTTTGTTGTCGCTTTTCTTTTTTCATCATCTTTTTCTTCTCGTTTTTGTTTTTGTTTTTTATTGTTATTTAATATGATAGCGCACCAACAAATTGACACTGTGCTACAAATATACAAAAAAAAACGATTATTCTTCATGATAACCAGTCTGATATGTGTATATCGGCCACACGAAGCACAGCCAAATATGTGTGATATGGTTCCTCGTATTGTTAAAAGCAATACATATCCTTGCAGGTGGGGTCTAATTATAAATACATTCACTTCATTGAGCCCCCCGGTCAGCTCAGACGGTTGCCAATTAAGGGCGTACCTCAGTATCTAGATGTAAGTTCCAAATTACCTTGGATTTCACATACCTCCAATTAAAACAAAAAAGGAGAAAAAAAGAAATCCTCTGGACACCTAGTCATAATCCTCCTCTACTAATCAGACTCATTAAGAGAGAAGCAGTGTATCCGTCTGTAGTGGTGGTGACGGCGAGGGAGAGCGCACACGTCCAACTGGTTCAGGTCAGGCATATGCCATGGTGCTTGAATTCCAGACACCACAGTCTTTTTGTTGTTGTTGTCGCTCTTCTTCTTCTTCTTCTTCTTCTTCTTCTTATTATTATTATTATTATTATTATTATTATTTTCGTCTTTCTTCTAATTATTATATTATTATTATTGATATAATCATATATCATCCCTTTCATTTGAGACAAAGTTAATTAAGGTTTTGATTGTAAGTTATTGAGCTGTGTGTAATAGTGATTAACATTTTTAACATTTTCTTTTGTATTTTAGATAAAGATTATTATTATTATTATTATTATTATTATTATTATTATTATTATTATTATTATTATTATATCTTGATTTGCTTTCTTATATAATTATTTTTTCAAATCTTTCATGTGAGACGGGGTGTAAATGCAAACTTTTCTTTGTAAATTACTAAAAGAATTTCTGTGTCTACAAATAGAACTAATAAGTCAATCTTTTGTATTTCCGATAAAGAGAGATTTCATGGTTTTTTTCTTAATGTAACAGTTCGTTTTCTTTTTCATAATCATTCCAGCCGATGCTACTGCAACGACTAATACTGCTACTATTCGCACATATTGATATTAACTAGTAGTTCAAAATGAAAACTAAATTTTCCAGTAGTATATCGGTTGTCAGCACTGAAGTGGGATAGAGAAGGCGAGTTCAAATTTAAGCCGCACCCGTCGCGGTCCCCACCGCACAAATTCTTTTGTATTAATCGATCTCTTCTCGCCTTCAGCTATGGGATATTATCAATTTTCGGATTAGAAGCAGGACAATTTCTTGATGAAACACAACTTAGAAGAAGCGAATACACCTTGCAAATTATTTATCAAAGACGATTATTGGAAAACTTAATTATTTTAATCAATTTACCCTAAGAAAGGTGATAATATTGTTAATACGCAAGGCGGGGCGGAGGGTAATGAGAATAAAAGAGAATGAGAGGACTTTAGAAGGAATTAGAAACCCAATTCTAAACAGCAGACAAAGGATAGACCTATACTCCTGTTCAAAAAGCTGGGGAGGTGTGTAAACCGGACGTTAGATGAAGCTATTTTCTCCTGTTCTAAATCTCGTACTGCAAGAGCCACCTTTTACCTCCAGCTCTCACGTTCTTGGCAGAACGTCGAAACTTTCTCGAGTGCCAGATTAAACACATCGACGTGCTGGCAGTCAGCATTCTTCCAGCGGCAGACTGGTTCTGCATGTCTCTAGTTGACAGATTGCGGGTCGAACTGGTAGATGTCTCTGATAAGTTGTAGTCATCAGGTAATCAGGGCTAACACTAGTGGGAAACATTTTTATGCTTTATTCTCTTTAGGACGTAAACAATAATGGGTCTCCACAGGTTCCATTTCTTTCATTGTCTACAAATTGCAATGCACTCTTGGGAAAGTGAGTGAAGTGGTTTTTTTGTTTCTTTTCTTCGATATTTGTCCTTAAGATCATATAGTTCAGGGGAGAAAAGCGTTTGTCGAATCCAGTAACTTGAACCAAAGAGTTGTGAGTTTGATACCTGGCTACAGCAAAGATGAACAAAAACTTGGAGAATTGATTAAAATAGCCAGAATTTGAACCTAGATCGTATTAGGTGTCGATATCCGTTACAATACCGAACAGCCTAAGATGGGAGGCATAACTAGAAATAGCACATTGAGCGTAAACGGGTAAAACAGGCTGCAAAAAGGCCTGTCAAACAACCCTTTCACCAATAGTCTTTGTAAACTAAGACAGGTCACAACTAAATTTTTCCATAGTCTAACGACAAGTTGCAACTGAGACACTAGAACAAAATCAGAAAAGTAACTCACCTAACCAAATGTCTTCACTGATTCTTATGGTCTATCAGACTCCCAATAATGCACCACAATGAACGATGAACAATTTTTAGTTTAAGTTTTTTTTTTTTTTAACAAATATGATTGAGAGAGGAACGGTAATAGTAGCATTGATTATTTTATGAAGCGAGATGGAGAACGGGTCTCAAAAGTTTGGTCAGCGATTTGCTGTCAACAGATTTGAAGCCAGAGCACGCCAAGGAATCTAAAATTGCATTGGCGTATTCCCTCTTCTGCACCTTAAATTAAAATATTCAAATTTAAAAGATAATACATTATATCAAAATTCCATTTTGCTACAAGAAATGTTTGTTTATCATTAGTTGGCATCAGCAAATACCAGTTTTTTCTTTTGTTTTGCATCGTCCGCAGTTCGCAGTCACTCACTTTTGCGAACCAGTCATACTTTTATTATTCAATCAGGAGTTTTAGCCTGAGAGATCTATTTGAATCTTAGATTTTCATGGAGTTGAATGTTTTTCGTGTCCTGGTTTCGAAAATGTAATACACACATGCCCGATTGAAGGCAAGCGAGATTGAGTGAATGCATGTAGTAGCGGGGTTAGGGTGTGATGACGAAAAAAATGGATTGTTAAAAATTACAAAAGACAGGGAATTGTGGGATCATGACCACCTATGTCCTGTTGTGATAAGGTATATGGAAGAAGAAGAAAAAGAAGAAGAAGAAGAAGAAGAAGAAGAAACAGAGGATCTAGAAAAAAGATGAAAGAGAAAACTAAGAAGCAGAAGAAGATGAAAAAGAAGAAGAAGAGGAAAACAAGTAGAAAAAAGCAGAAGAATAACAGTACAAGAAGAAAAGAAAAAAGAAAAATAGAAGAAAGGAAAGGAAAAAAGAAGAAAGAAGAAAAGAGAGAAGACAAGAAGAAAAATTAAGAAAAATACTAGTATAGGAAGACGCAGAAGTAGAAGAAAGAGGAAGAAGACGTTGAAAAGAAGATGAAGAAGAAGGAAACAAAGAAGATTGAAGAAAAAGAAAAGGAAAAGAAGAAAAGTAAAAGAAAACAAGAATAAGAGGAAGAAGAAGAGGAAGAAGAAGAAGAATAGTAGAAAAAAGAATAAGAACAAGAAGAAATCATGATGTTTTCCTGAACAAAACTCAGTCAGTTGTGCCGTTCCTAGTCGATCACACTTCCTACCCAGTCATGCCCAATTTAATTATTAGATATTGTCTTCTGGTGTGGCAGATTCATTACTCTAAAGTACTATCAGTTTGCGTGAGCAATTTCCAGTCATTTGCAACATTCTCAGCCAATTACTCAAGCTTGCATATTCTCTTTTCATTAGTTTTAATTATTTCTCAAATGTTCGACTCTTCTAATCTCTTTTCAAAGTTTTTCAACAACGTACTTTATTTTCGGTACAATCGTGAACTTTATGCTCTACAAATTTTTAGTTCGTGAGATGATATTCTCATTTTTCTGTCACAAACACGAAATCTACGATGTGACATATTTTCTATTTTTGTTGCTCTTTCCGATATCAACATCTGTCACAATGTTAATGAGTCAGAATATTTAATTTTCTTTTCTCCAAGATTGCATGTAATTAGCGCAAATAGCATTCATGGGGATAAACAATTATATATATATATATATATATATATATATATATATACTCTCTTGTGCAAATTAATTGAAACAACTGCTTTAGTTTTCGTTCTTTTCCCATACGGCCAGCTTTAAACCAAATGGAGTGACAGGGTTTAATGAATTTCTAATTTTTGGGGGGTGAATAAACAAACTGGATCCATCAATCCAAAATGTAAGGAAAATATGGTCGGAAAAAAAACAACGCTAAGAGACGACGTATACGTGTTCAGTGAAAGTATGAAAGATCTTAGAAAGACAATATTCGTTTTAGTTCATATATATATATTCATTTGGATGTCAGTAGATTGAACAACATTGATTTCAACCATTCGGTATCTTCATGCGTTTTACATCAACTCTGTCTCTCTCTTTCTCTCTCTTTCTCTCTCTCTCTCTCTCTCTCTCTCTCTCTCTATATATATATATATATATATATATATATATATATATTATACAAATGAGTGACGAAGTAAAAAGATGTTAAGTAACGCGTTTCTTCCTCTAAAGACGAAACGCTTCACACAGAATTTCTATCATTTTCTCATTCATATGTTTGACATTTTCTCTCTCTGTCTCTCTCTGTCTCTCTCTACACACACACACACACACACACACACACATATATATATATATATATAATTCAATTATTCATTATTTTTAGTGGATACTTTTACGTAGACGCTCCATTTATTTTTACACAATATATTTATACATTTTCGTTTACTGGACTGAATATTCGGAAATTTTTATTAGTGAAAAATATTCTCTCTACGACAAGATTTGAACCTAAGTTTGCGGAGGGGAAATCTTCATTAGATCTCATATGCTTTGGATTCCCCGGCTTCGAAGTGCGTCGATGAGTTTTTAAACACAGATTTTTATCTGATTGTCGAAAAAGATATATATGCTTTTTCGTATTCTTCTTTTCTTTTTTTATTCTTTTCACCCGCAAGAAAAGCAGGACTGCCACTAGTCGCCAGGGGGTTACGGTGAGATAAAAGATTCAAAAGTTGGGAAGTATTGAAGAAAGGATAAAACATGAACAGAATTCAAGATGACATAAGATGGCAATTAACGTTGCCTTTACATTTTTGTAGATTGTAACTATCAGGGAAACATGTTAACGGAAGGATGTTCCGAAGGCGGGAAGTGCGAGTAAAGAAACTGTTGGTGTAGCAGTAGCAGTTACATTTAACCGCTTCAATAGTAAAAGAGGGGTACATAGATGCCAATATAGTAGTGCTCTTAAGTTCAGGTGGTCAGGACAGTTGCAATATTTGTAGAAAAGACAGAGAGACTCAACGTCGTGTAGTGAGATAGTGACTGAAGTCGAGATGCCAAGTCAGAACTGATAACGTTGGGAATCCTTCATGAGATTCTCAATCTTAATTACAGTGTACATTCAATAGAAGGCAAATATTTTACTTCCTTCCCGAAGCCAATGTACTGATGATGAGAGTTGCTATGCTGATAATGTAGATATTCATAGAATAAGAATAATCTAAAATAGAAAAGTAATATTGTCAACCATGTGTTCTAAAAAATAAGATTTAAGTTAACTTAAAAAAAAAGAAACTGTGATCTGGAATTGGGATGAAAGCATGATGACACCAATCTTGAATCCATCAAGATAAGGAATTAGTAAATACTTTAAACTTGTAATTACTACCACAATTTAAATACCTTTGTGTATTATCAGTGATAATATATTTAATACAAGTTGAGAATCCTTTATTCTTGGGACCAAAAGTGCTTTAGTTTTTCAGATTTTTTTCAGACTTTGGAATACAAGCTATTTAATTTTTATATAACATCTATGAAAACAAGCAGCTTTCACCGTAAAGCTTTAACAATTTTTCCTTTGGTTTTCTTAGGTTTTATATACGGTGGTTATTCCAACGCCAAACTCTTTAGTCAGGTGCTTCAAACTTACACCTCTCTCTCTCTAAAATTTCCAACAGTGACTTTTTGTGATATTGATAAACATAAATGCTTTCTTTTTTTCCTTTTCACTACCCATATAAAGATCTGAAGGACTTTTTGTCATTTTGAATAATAACTTTACTGAAAACGAAGCACCTGTCATGCACAAACGAATGTGTTGCTGTGACAATCTCTAACAAAAAATTAGATGACGCTAACAGACGCTACGTAGCTGGGCTTTAGAACACCCACCCAGGGGGGATGAGGTCACTTACAACAGCTGAAAATTACCTAGGAATCTTCGTAATGTTTTTGAAATTTTCCATGCGTGGCAATTTTCTGATTTTGGAGATTTTCGGATTTCCGTATTTCGGATAAAGGATACACTCAGTCTGTATAGGAAAAAATGACATAAAATAAGTTGAGCAAATTGCTACTAAACTAAAACATCATCCTGAATGCACGAGTTATATTCTTAAATAGTCTCATTACATTGAGACTCTCATATAGATGTCATGCATAGCACAAAGCCCATTATGAAATATCTAAACAATCAGCTTTCTTAGATCAATGGTTAAAAATAGCTATGATAAAAGGTGGCCTATAAATCTTGGCCAAAAACGAATATTCAATAAACATTGTGAACTGGCATTACAGAATTACAAATAACTGTAACAAATAACAGAAATCATATCGCTTGAAGACAATAAAAGCAACAAAAATTAAATGGATAGCTATAACTCGAAAAGAAATTAATAACATAATGAAGATATTAAAGTTACACACTAATCCAAAGAAAAAGTTAGTAAGAAAACTTTCATCACTACTGGAAAGAGTGATAACGGCTGCTGGACTTGAGAAGACTGTTTTAGTGAAAATTGTTTGAAGAGAAAGAATTTATGAAATTCAAATGAAAATATTACTGTCTGTTCGCTTTATGAATGCCAAATGAATCCTTTTAGCGAACGGTTAATATTACAGTTTAGTATTTTGCGCAGATATTTGAACATAATTTATTGGTGACACAAGCAAAGATCCACAAAATAAAATGTGTATATAAAGCTGAATCAGATGTGTTGCTTGAACAAGATTTTAAGCCTTAAAGCTTGATTCTATACTTTTTATCTGCATCTATTTTATCAATAATTTGACAGAATCTACTGTAAAAAAATGATGTGTAAATCGTTTTTATATATTTGCTTTCTGATACATTGAGACCAAGAAGACGAATTTAGTTTCCTCTTCAATTTATATCTGAGCCAAGGTGGAGGAGATAGTTGGACTGCACTAAAGGCGCTAAAGCTGTGGCTGGTATGAAACATAATGCACGTAAAAGCGGAAACATATTGAGAATTATTGCCGAAAATCTTTTCGAAAATAATTTTTAACGTGTCTCCGTTTCTAATTACCTTTGACTTATACTTAGCACTTTCTTCTTTTGTGAAATTAGTCGACAACAGTAAGTCATTTATTCTAGATAAGTCAAAAGCAAAGAAAATCGCTTCCACGTGAATTTATAGCAACGAATATCAGTAATCTTTTGAACATGTGTGTCTTGCTCCCACATGAAAAATGAGCACTATACCCTCTCCAGTCTTTAATGATTACTTGCAGAAAAGAGATAATTTTATTTTAAGTGCAATTGCATCTGATAGTAATTATCTACTGGGTACAAGTGCATCATTTAAAATTTTCAGCGAAACGAGATAAGATGTCTGGGAAGACATCAGAATATGGAAACTAGTTAAATGATAAAAAAAATGCCATTTATAAAGATATTAAATGCTTGTAACATAATTGTATTCAGCATAAAATATTGGATATACTGGTTTCAAAACCGCTTTTCAAAACCGTTCTGCACATGGTTTCACTTACACGATAAATAAATATTAAATGTACCATTTCAAAAGGTTCTACGCGAACAAACTTTTGTCTATTTTATTGACAGCATTAATTACACTAGTCACACACACACACACACACACACACACACACACACACACACACACACACACACACACACACACAATAATAGTGAAATGGTCTCGTGACACCGAACATCGTTCCTTACCTAACTTGGGGGTGCTGAATCTGAAAATGACCTTTCTTTTTCTTGTTTAGCTACTGTTTTTGTTATATAGAAATGCCTCATTTTTGGAAAAAGACATTTTCTTCATTTGTTTTTGGTATGTATGATATTGACCAATTGCAATATTTCTCAAAGTAAAATCGTAGAAATCTCTCAATTCATATTTAAAACAAAAAATATTGGTCAGCCTGTTGTGAAATACTATTTTTTCAATAACAGTCAGACCGTAAGCTTTTAAGAATAACACGATTGAATATACCAATACCAACACGTATTTTCATCAAATCATTTAATAAACAACATCAACAAAACCGTCTTGAACAAAAGAACTACAATAAATTTGTTCTCTTTCTTGATTGTCATGTTCAATTTTATTTAATTCCGTTTTTATACTTCAGCAGTAGCCAGCCATCATTTATTTGTCTCACCGTCCCTGGTAGCGATCTTCCATTGTTTTCATATCATATCATACTCACATCGTCACAATATTTCATACTCACATCGTCACAATTATTTGGAAATTTACCTAGTGGCTATGTAAGAAATTAGCCTTAATATTCATGTTAGCGTATTACTGATAAAGTGTATTAGTGTTAAAGTTTGTCAGTTAATTTGAATTTTGGCGTGAAATTGGAAAAATTTGGTATTTCTATTTTAAAGTTTTCGACTCAAAAAGACTTTTTTCTTATAAAAATAAAAACAATATGGTTTATTTCAGGTGGCTGACATAAATTATTCAGCCTCCTTGAAAATTGATGGGTTTCTACGATCTTTATGAAATAAATATAGCGATCAGCAAAGATCGTAAATTGTTTTTTATTTCAAAAACGGTAGCTAACCATGAAATCTAAGGTCATTTTCGGAATCAGTACCTTAAAATTAACTAAAACTATGTTTTGTTTCTTGTTGAAACAATCGTGTTGACCAGTGTTGACAGTGAAAATAGAAAATATCATTAGAAGTTGCACAAAGTTCTTTTTCTGACTTTCAAAAGAACAAAATCATTATCAGGATGATATTTTAGTTGAATTTAATAAAATTTGTTTAAACATTTTCTACGTAAATATGTACTAAAATATATTATTATATTATGTTATATTACATTTCAAATTATACGTTTTCTATTTATTGCACAACATTTAATCACACATTCCAGTCCAGCTTCACAATATATGAACACTAATATACAACGCCACGAAAATAATTTAAAAAATTCAAATTCTCATGTTATTACGTGTATCGTAACAACGTGTTGAAGTGAGTTTAATGCTATCTGCATTTCTTCAAATATATATATATATATATATAAGTTTGCTCTACTTGCGTATTGAGCGCTTTTTGTTTTAGGTTACTCGTCTCGGGTGTTTTCCTTTGGGCTATGTACTTTGACTGATGTTCGGGTGCTTAGCTCGTTCTTTTTTATTACTATTTTTTCTTGCCGCGCATGTACTCGGATGGTTTTTCGAAACGAGTATAACGACAAGTATATATATATATATATATATATATATATATATATATATGGTTGGCTCCCTTAAATTGAGGCTTGTGGTTTTAAAAAATTCTATAGCTACAACGGATAAATTTAAATATTGAAAATATTTATACCAAAACGGAACGCGTGTCTTCAAAAATCATCATCACAACAATCACGTTTAATGAAAAACCACTTACAGGGTACTGCTGCCCAAATACACGATTATACACACACACACACACACACACACACACACACACACACACACACACACACATATATATATATATATATATATATATATATATGTGATGATAATAAGTATACATTTTTCTCATTATTTAAACAATGCTGAGTTTGCACAAAACTGAATCATTACCTGAGAATTGAACTGTGCATGAAACATAGTGCTACTCCTGAAAAAACATGAATATTTATTATTATTTATCAGTGTTATTATGCATGGATCTTTATTTCAGTAGCACTAGCATTGAATATGATATGTATATGTGTGTGTGTGTATATATATATATATATATATATATATATATATATATATATATATATAAAAGATGCGATGTGTAAATTGTCGCCATTTTATATTCTTAACTTTGCACAAACGCGTTGTTTGTTTTTGGTTTTTCGACTGCACAACAGTACGGTCAGTTGGACACCGTCTGTGAGTAAATGAGCAGCATGATGCAATTCACTGCGCCAGAAATTCTGAAATACACCATACCACACAAATAATAGAACTCAGTCATGGCAGTCAGACAATATCTGTGGCCACTTCACCTCTTACATTAGGCCTTCTAACTCTCCACACTGTAACCTATAAATTATTATATGTAGGGCGCAGTTCAGTGAAAAACCAACAAAACACATTGTAACACCAAATACGAACTGAAGGCAAGGGTTATGGCAGCATTCATTAACTTAAACAAGGAGACTGACCAGAAGAGATGCAGGTGATTTCGAAATCGTCTGAGGGCCATAGTTGAAAGTAGGGTACCTCGAGGTGCTGTAATGGTTAACAAGCCTGTCTCGGTAGAATCATTACAATTGAGTAGTGAGTTCGATTTTCACTGGGTGTTTCATACTTTTGACATTGTGCCACATCTAAGCAATGCTTAGAAAATCGCCGTAATTGAAACTAGATAAAAAACAGCATAGCATGAATTAAAAAGATCCCAAACTTAATAAAAACGAACTTTTCCCATCAAAATGTTTATATTATTATTAGGAAAAAAGATCAAAGTAATTCTAAATATTTTAAAAGCTTTTAACCTCTTCTAACATGTTCAAAATTTTGGTACAAAATCTTGTTTTGATTTGAGTTAGTGGGTAACCAAAACATTACGAGTGTTTACAATGAAAAACGTAATGATGATATAACTCTTTTTTTCAGGTGACAAACATTAATTTAGAAATTCTCGCAAAAATCAAATAATTGTCGGATTTTAATGAAAACTTCAGTAGTCATTTATATATGAATTACATTATTTTTGAAATTATTTTTTTTAAATTTTAAATCTTGGCATCCCCTCCACGTAAATCTATGAAATTTTAATAAATTTTAATTTGTTGCAGTCTATAATTTTATTAGTTAAATGCAGGACTCAGTAAGTAATATAAATCATCTTTTTATTTAATTTGACATCTGTATCCGAAAATTTGCCCCAAAGAGTAAAATAAAAATGCAATAAAACTCTGATAATTGCTTTAATAAATAATAAAATTAAGAACATTATAGTCTGAAGGAAACTAATTAAAAAGGAAAACTAATCGTAGTATAGATTCTGTGTTGATCAGTAAAATATTACTAGAAGTGTCAAAATTTGTTTTTGTCGGATTTGTCATTAAAGTATTTCGTATGCGTCTTTTGAAAATGGATTTTAATATTTCATTTATTTAATCTGTTAGGAAGACATCAGTTAGATTCAGGAAGAATGGATCTGTTGAAAGATCGTGAAGTAATGTAATGTTTCATGCGCGTGTTTGTAGTTGATATATATATATATATATATATATATATATATATATATATATATATATATATATAGTAACAGCAAATTATCTAACAACCAAATTACAGATATATGCCAATTAATAAATTTCATTTTAAAACATAATAATTTTAACTTCAACAACAAACACTATTTACAGATTAGTGGCACAGCAATGGGCACGAAAATGGCACCTAGTTATGCCAATATCTTTATGCACATTCTATAAAGGAAGATACTAGACAATTCAGAATATAAACCATTACATTATTTTAGATATATTGATGACATTTTCTTATTTTGGACTCATGGATAAAAAAAATTAAACAACTTTTTTTACTTTCTGCAACAACTTCCACTATACAATTAAATTTACCATGCAGTACTCATACACATCCGTCCTTTTCTCAGACGTCATGATAAAATTAAACAAACATACACTTTCCAACAGTCTATACAACAAACCCACAAACCAACATAAATTCCTACACTTTAACAGTTGTCATCCCCTTAAATTAAAAAGATCTATCGTACACAGCTCATTTCTAAGAATCAAACGCATATGCTCAGACCATCTAGATTTTCTATACAACATTAACAACCTAACAAAGCAATCTCTAAAATGTAAATAACCAATAAAATTAATAAAAGAAGCACTAAATAAAACCATCCACATAAATTGTAACACACTTCTCACATGCAAGAAAAGAAAAAAACAACAATCGAATTCCCATGGTTTTTAACCACAATCAATATTCCCACACACGTATTCAAAATTAAGAACTGATTACAAGAACCTCGAATTAAACAAAAAAATCAAAGACATTTTCGCTAAATCACACATAAATGCAATGAAACAAACACCCAACTTATCAACTATCCTCACCTCTACCAAATACCTAAAAAATAAAAACCTATCGGGGAATTACAAATGCAACAAACCTCGTTGCTTAGTTTGCAAACATTTAGTAAACGATACGGTATTTTCTATACCCAATACCACCATCAAATGACACATACCTCGACTCACCTGGGACAGCCAAAATATAAATTATTTTTTCTCTTCTGCTCAATATGTCTAAATAGTGGATATATTTGTGAATCTGGAAACAGTTTTAGATTTCGTTTTAATAATCATAAACTAAGCATACGCCAAAACAACCCTTATTCCCCTATAGCTGAACACTTCAATCATCCAGGACACACATTAGAAAATTGCAAATGTTTACTGATAGATTCCGATTTTAGTTCCACATACCCACGCAGAAAAAAAAGGAAAAATACTGGGTTTTAAAATTAAATACATATAGGTTAGGATTAAATAGGGACTTAGGTATTTTGAATCTTTATAAATATTTCAGTAGTTAAACATATTTAGATACACTACAAAAATATTTTTAAAACAACATTTAAAAGTATTATTATAGTTAATTTTACGTTTAAAAATGTTCAAACTCTATTGCTTTCTACATCACGCGATGTACACAACTCGTGACGTACATATCTCGCGACGGACGCATCTCGCGATGGACGCTTCTAGTTTAAAATCATTTGTTTCTGATGAAAGGTCGAGGCCGGTCTGAAATATCAAATATATATATATATAATAATAGAAATAAATAAATACTGTAAAAAAACATTTAACTTATATAGTGTATCGAGGCAGCAAATAATTTTCTAAACATATGCTGTTAAATATAAGAGAAAATGAATGTTTATTATGTTTAATCATGAGCTGTTCTAAACGTCGTATTTTGGCTTTAATTTCAGTTGAAAATAAAGACAAAAATTCTCCAACATTTGGATAATTATTTATTGATTTGCTTCTAAGCTTTCGGCTCACATGAGCCATCTTCAGAGAGGTTATTTAGACTGTAATACAATAACATCCACCATCACCGACGATTTTATTTTGTGTTGACATAAAACTCTGCTTGGCAACGGCAATAGATACCAAAAATAATAAACGCAGTTCTTAAATTTGCAATGCGGTTTTATGACGTCACACCGTGTGATAGCGCGAAATGACAACAAAACCATGTAGTCAAATGCAATGTAATATGTTATGTCCGGATTTAAATGTGATTTTATTGAGTGTTGGTTGTTTAGATTTGATGTACATGGCCCCCAATATCTGCAGGTTCCTCTTAGTGTGTGTATGAGTAAGGATCACTGTATTGTTGACCAAAATCTTACTCATACAAATCTTAACAGGCAGACACGCTTTCTTAACAATCAAAGACCATAAAGAAGATTTTCCCAACAACCCATCATACCTAAGAAAACAGAAGTGGGCAAAATAAGCCATCAAATATTAAAAAATATTTGTGACTTGCTAAGAACAGCCACTCAAGCTAACCAGTGAAAGAACATAAGTGATTGCATTTCCTGGTTCCAAAAAATCGAATGCAAAAATGAATACACATTCATTAAATATGACACAAAAACTTTTACCCATCAATTTCTGAAATAGGTTTAATGGAAGCGTTTAATTTTGCTAAAAGGTACATAAAAATACCATCTGAACATATTGATATAATCCTACATTGCTGCAAATCAATATTTTTTCCACAAAGATAAAGCATGTATATAGGTATAGGTGTTGCGTGTTTTATTTCCTGTATATATATATATCTAATTGTGTGTAAATATCTAGTGTAGTTTTAAAACTATTGTAAAGTAAAATATATATGATTTTTTTTTTTTTTGCGACAGTGACTTCATTAAACAACTCTTTTAAATTTGTCTTTTACGATTTACTCTATCTTTTAGGCATTTTCTAAAATATCTCCATACAGAAGGTTTTATCTTTCTCATCAAAAGCTTATGGCAATTAATTTTTAATTGTATTGTCATTGAGAGAATTTTCTTGTTAACTGAATGTATGGTTCTTACAAAGTGTAATAATTGTCAAAAAGGATGGACGAGGAAAAAATTTACAGTGAAGGTGTTGAAGTTGCTACCTGGTCACCAAGTAACAGGAAATATAGCTGCAGATTCTTTTTGCAGATCATTGTCTAAAATAAATAAAACAAAGATGCCAAACCATATCTATCTATCTATCTATCTATCTATCTATCTATCTATCTATCTATCTATCTATCACCTTTTCTGGTTATTTCTGAAGACTTCTTCAAGACATTAATTCTAACGTCTCCACCTAAACTCTCAAATTTATAGTATTTTTTTCATATCTTCAATGATAGCAGGTAAGTTCACTTCTCGTCCATTTCGCACTCCTCCCCAAACTTTTGAACTGATTTAAAGGCTATTTCTCTTTTTACATATTTTGGATTTTCCTTTCGGTTTTTCCAAATTCTACGTCAACTCTATACTTTTAACGTCTTCGGCTAAACTCTGGTATTATTTTCTTCTACCTTTTTTTAATTCAAGAAACCCCCATAAATATTCATCAGTCAAAATGAAAACAACAACAAGATCATTTAGTCATTGTTTATTACAAATCAAATTATGTTACTTAACAGCCCATATAATTTACCTAAACTTTACATTTAGCCTGATGAATATTCATGACCGTTTTCTAAATTTAAAAAAAGTTGAAGAACTTTCGTTTATATATACTTGTTACAAAATCAAATATTTGTATTTGCCTTGATATACTCTATCAGAGATGAATCATCTCAATTAAGAAAATGTTCTTTCCCTTTTGTCTTTATTCATAGTTTGCTTTTTCAGATATATTTTAACTATATTTTTAAATTTTACGTGCATATGATTCATCTCTGAATGAATGTTTCATCAAAATTGAGCATAAATTATATAAAAATTGTCCAAATGTTTGAACAATTTTTATATAATTTATAATCATAAAAGAAAAAGCATAAAATCACATGAAAAATAACATAAGAACTTAACCATAATAGCTTGTCAGTCATTGAGAATGAAAACTGCACAAAAGAGCGATTACTACCTAAATCCACAATACATATACATACATATATTTTTTACAATCAAGCTATGTTGCACTGACTCCAATATATATATATATATATATATATATATATATATACTGTCAATTTTTGAGTAATTCAGTCGGAAATGTTGATAGACATCTCATTTATACACGCGCATACACATATATACTTATACACTTATATTAGCTAAAGTTATTGACCAACATACATACACATCCAATCTAAAATATTTTCATATATTTTACATATTTCCATCGGTTTAATACCGTTGACACACTTATTAATATGCACACATACTTGCAAACAGACAAGCTTTTCCACATATACAGACACATACAAACCATTTCACACACATAGATTTAAAGATAAGTTGGTTTAATACATATATCTGACCAATAAGAATCAACCGTAAAGCACATTCCTGTCTCTTTGTAAAATATTTTCACTTTCACCTCGATCTCTGAAAAAGCTTTAATAAAAGTGTTAGAACGAGATGCATTTTCTACTTTGTACTTTACTTTATTCTAACACACACACACACACACACACACACACACACACACACACACACACACATATATATATATATCTATATATATATATATGGATAGTAATCTTTAATTTAAACATTTTTCGTTAAAAACGACTGACAGGGAAGATTTTATTAATTTTATATTTAATTTTTCCAGTGTTCTTACATGTTTCCTTTTTGCTGGAATTAAGGACTGGAAAAGTTTTTCATAATTTTAGATTTTTCATGGGCTTTCACCCAATTCAGTGGTCATTTTCAAGGATGTTATTTTTCCAATGTGCTATTTTTTCTTCATGCTTGTGACTTAAATAGTATTTTTGTATTTTCGACCACAATATTTCTCAAGTTTTCTTGTAAATTAGGTGTTAATAAATGTTATTTTTATTGAATTGTTATTATCAGATATGTGGCATGTAAGGCGTCTGCTAACCACAATATCAAAGGCACCTAGTTATAAGAGAGGTACTATATCTCAAACAATATTCTACCATCAACCTTATATTATTGAACAGTGAAAATGGAGTTGAAATGTTATTCAAAAAATAGAGAGACGTTCACGCGATTTTCACTCACACGCGTGAGGGGATAGTTTAAAAAAACGCTATTTTTAAAAACACAAGAAAAAAACACAAAAATGAAAATGGCCTATGAAGTGGCTGAAAGTTCTTAGAAAGGCAAAAACTTTGGAACATTTTTACACTCCTTTAAAAATAAAACATGTAATAAGACTGGTAAAAAAAAACTAAATCAAAAACTAATGAAATCTTATTTCTCAGTCGTTTTTAACGAAACATGTTTAAATTCACCCACACATACATATCTTCGTCTAATGGCTTCTGTTTTCGAAAGTCTTTACGTCGGTCCATTCGTTGGTTTTCCTATTTAACTGGGACGCAGGTTTGAATCCTGCTGAATAGCACACCCGTTTTATTATGGACTCGAGAAAAGCCGACGCATGTAAACGAATATACATTGTTTAAAATAAAACAGACACATCCTAACATGTGTTGCCATTCTGTATATACTAATTATAAATAATGTCGGAAAATGTATAGAAACTCACTAATTCCTTACAAAAATACTTTAGAAAATAGTTGTTAGCACATCTGAGCTTAGGACAATCTTGATGAAAAATGTGCTTTCTTTTATCTATCTATCTATCTATCTATCTATCTATCTATCTATCTATCTATCTATCTGGACACGCAGGGTTGTACTAAGGCACACACACACACACCACACGCTAGTATATATTAGTGAGAGAGAGAGAGAGAGAGAGAGAGAGAGAGAGGGGGGGAGGGAGGGAGAGTAAAAGAATGATTGATAGGCACGGAGTAAGTGAGAGTGACAGAGTGAAAAGTGTGAATGAGAAAGTGATCGAGAGTGAGAGACTGAGAAAGATTAACAGAAAGTGTAAGAGAGAGAGAGAGAGAGAGTGAGGGCCGATATAGAGAGAGTGAGAGTAACGAAGTGTGTAATTGAGAAAATGTTAAAGAAAGTGATAGAGAGTGTGTGAGAAAAAATTGATAGAAAGACCGAATGAGAGAGCGTGAGTGATATATATATATATATATATATATACGGAGAGAGAGAGAGAGAGAGAGAGAGAGAGAGTGGCAGAAATATTTTTTAATCTTTTCTTTTGTCAATGATTAAATATAAATATTATAATAAAATTTAACTTCACACTTTTCGCCATGGTACGATGGTTAACAAGCTATTAATTATTTTTAATTATTCATATCTATATTTACTGGGGGTTCTACAAAATTCCATGCTTTATTATTTTCGCAATAAAAGGGAATCAATTGTGCTAAATCTTTTAAAAATAACATTTAAAAAACAATATTTCAGTTGGAAACAAAATATAGATTACGTTTCTCTGAGTATTTTCCTGGTTAAAGTTGACAATGTTTAGGATAATATTAGACGTTTCCTTACGAAAAATATTCGGCATTTATTGGCCGAGCATCTTGTACAACTGTTGGTTGAAATTTATAAAATATTTCACTTAAAACAATTTTTTATAAAAATTGGTTTCTCAAGTCCAGGAGCTCTTATTGCTCTTTCCAGTATTCATAAGGGTTTCCTTCCTATCCTTTTGTTTGGTGTGGTTTGAAATGTCAACATCTTGATGAAGTCATTAGTTTTTCTTCGTGTTACATTTCATATCCATTTTAACTGTTATTGCTGTTAATAGTCATCAAATGATGTAGTTTTTGTTGTTTTGCACAGTTCTTTGTGATTCTGTAGCGCCAGTACCCAAGATTTGAAGACTTTTTTGCTCGAAACGATTTTAACTACTGATCTTAGAATGGCATTGGCTATGCCGAAGAGGCTTGCATCATTATAGGATCAGAATTCAGATCTTTTCAGAAAATAAGGGATTACCTTTAGCTTGACTGTTTAATGTAAAGTTCACAGAAGTTAAAACTATCCAAGGGATGTTGTAAAATTCACGATAACGGAACGAAAAAAAACTCACCAAAATTAATGATGATTCGTGTAATTAATGCTTTCTCTCTTTCTTTTTCGATTCATAATATTTTTTCTTCCTTTCTGTGTTTTTTTTCATCTTTCTTTTCCTATTTGCAATTTTTTCTTGATCAGTTTTCATTTTCTTTCATCTATTTTCTTATATTTTCATTCTTTCACGGTCATTTTTTTCAAATTTTTGCGTTCTTTAATAAAAGTCTTTCTTGTTACTGAGTTTTATTTACTTATTTCATCTTTTCACCCTCAAAACTCTTTTCTATCTTTAATTCTTTTTTCTTTCCAATACAATTTTCTTTCTTTCTTTTTCCTTTCTTTCGTATCTCATTACATTTTATTATTTATGCTTCCTTTTTTTACCCATTTATGATTTTTCTTTCTTTCTTTCTTTTTTGCTTTCTTATCCTCTTACAGTTTTTACTTATTTCTTTTTTCTGTCTTTTTTATCACTATTATAATTTATTATTTATGCTTTCTTTTTTTACCCGCTTTATAACTTATTGTTTATGATTTCGTCCGTTGTTTGTTTTTTTGTTTGCTTGTTTCGTTTTTTGTTTTTTTCTTTCTGCTGTCTTATTTATGCTTATAAATAAAGAATATTTATTTCTTAATTCTTTTATAATTTATGATTTATGCTTTTGTTCTTTGCTGCTTTCTTTCTTATCCTCTTTACAATTTATTATTCATTCTTTTTCTCTTTCTTTCTCGTCCTCATTATAATCTATTATTTATGCTTTCTTTCTTTCTTTCTTTCTTATCTACTTTATAATTTATTATTCATACTTTTCTTTTTTACCCCTTTATAATTTATGATTTTGTTTGTTTGTTTGTTTGTTTGTTTGTTTCTTTCTTTCTTTCTTTCTTACCCCTTTATAATTTACGATTCATTTTTTGCTTGTTTGTTTGTTTGTTTGTTTTCTTTCTTATCCACTTAATAATTTATTATTTATACTTTATTTTTTACCACTTTACATTTGTTTTTTTTCTTTCTTTTGAAACCCCACGCTTCACTAAATTTATTACATATCTTGTTGTTTACATCGTCCTAAATTAATCCTTTTTTATCACCTCCCCATTTTCTTGATCATTTGTAGCCGACAATAATAATTACAGCGTCCATTGTCTTACATATCCGATAAAAACAATACTTTCGAATGTTGGTCGCTTTCATCCTTCCGAAAATGCATGAAAATATGTACTTTTAGTGCAATTCTTTGAGAGATTTATTTGAAATTGGAGGAACTCTTGAGGAAATGGTAAGTACTATAAACCATAAACGTCACCTCTTTTGTTCTTGGTTTCTGAATTAACTAATTAAAAATATATTCTGTGCATTTCCGTGCGTGCATTTCTGCTAAGCGCGAAAAGTTGCTTCGGGGTACATTAAATGCACAATTTATCAACAAATTTACTGAACAATATTAAATGTTTATAAAGTGCGTAACGTTTACTATGAATTATAATCAAAGCAGTCGGTAACTTACGGGGGACATTACGATTATTCACCGGCGAATATTTCGGAGCCGTTTAGCTGATTGAAACGACAAAGTAATTAAGAGCCGTGTTTTATTGTTTTGTTAGCAGAGGAACAATGATAAGGACGACAGGTGGTTGATCAGAAACCGTCTTCTTTAGATTGTATCTTCGTTGTTTTGTTTTTATTTTATTCGGTTGGAACTGGATTTCGAAGCGTTTTTCAATCGATGACAATTGAATACACGGTTTCCCTTCACACATGACAGCCCTATGCCAACTTTACATATTCTGAAAGGTGACATTTCCAGACGATTGTGAATTTCAAATTTTTTTATGTTAAAAGTATAAATGTGGGAAAATTATTTTATTTAGTTATTTCATGCTTTTTTTATTTCCAGAAAGAAAGAACCCTGTATAAACAGCAAAAAAAAAGAGTATCATTTATGGGTATGGTGCAATAGTTGAAATTATTATTCATAAACGGTTCTCTACGTTTAGAAGCGGAAAGGATGTTCTGAGAGAAAATTAAATGGGACATCGCTGTGATACTCCACATATGTGAGTGATTTAAACTATTTGAAAATGCTTTCATATTTACATCGTGATGATATTTGGGTACACAAATTTTACCGGAGAAAAGTTAATGGAAAACAATTTACACAAATTCATCACAAAGAAAGATGAATCTAACTCAAATATGACGAAAGCTAGTGAAACGATGAGACCATTAGTGGATAAAAGAAAATTTATGTTAACCTATTAAAATGTATTCTTTGAAATTTACTTAAAAAACGATGTGCATTTTGTTCAAATCTAATATTTTAATTTATTTTCAATTGATTTACATTTCCTTTCGTTTTTTTTTTTTAATTTATTTACTCTATTTTCACAATATTCGTTAAATATAGTTTGAGATGTGAGTTGTGGTGCAATAGATATCGGCTAAGAATGAGAAATCGGAAAGCCGAGTTCAATTTCTAGTCTAATTCGTTTCAAAATGCCCTTAGCAAAAGTTATTCAACTATAAGTTGAATAAAAGGAAAGATTGGGTTCTATCGCCTTGGTTGACAATCAGTCTACCGCGGAACGAAATAGCAACCTAGTGCGAAAAAATCTTCTGCCTAGTCGGTCATGTCTCGAAAAAGAAATTATCGTGTGTATCAATTAACTGACTGACTGATAGTTCAATCTGGCACACGGATAAAACTGTAGGACTTTTAATGATGATCGAGTATTCTACACTCACCCGGAGAACATTTCTTTACATAGGACCATTTGCCTTTTATTGATTGAACAGTTATCTTCAGTGTCAACTGGAATGTATAAAATATTTCTCTGAAAAGAATTTACCAAGTCCATTGTCATCGCTCTTTCCTTCCTACCTCTTTGTTTATGGTTGTGTGAAAAATCAACATCTTCATTATATCATTCTGTTCATTTCTGTTAAATGCACTTTAATTTTAATATTGCAGTGTCTGTCTAAAAGATCTAATGACGGTTTGTTTATTTTTATAATCTAATAGATTAATTCTGACGCGGCTAGTTAAGTATATGATGCATGATTAATATTTTCGTTTTTCCTTTGATAAAGTACGCTATCAAGAACTACTGGAACAGCTAAGTGACAAATTCTTACCTCATTCCAACACTGATTGCAGAAGTTGTTTAAGTATTTCTAATCTCTGTTGGAATGGGGTAGAAATGGCTTTGTACATTTTGAGGCCTCCTAAACGAATCTGCTTACCATTAATCACCACAGCAAAACTTTCATATCTTCCGTCATTACGCATGACGCTCGTCTTACAGAAAGCAAAACCCTGCAATTCCTTGGCCTCACGTTCTCAACTAACCAGAAGTAAAATGACTACATCCAAACTATAGCAGCATCTACTGCTCGGAAGGTTGGGTCACTCTGCCGTGTCAGAAAGTTTTTCTCATCAGATTTCACATTTATAAATATATCATTCGTCCATCCATTTCTTCATGTTTCTCTGATAATAACAATTTCAACAATTTAAGTGCGGCGTCAATTGGCATCTTCCGTTTTCTTAAACTCTGTTTCTTTTTCCTCTTTCCTCAATCCTACCCTTTCTCAGTCATCTCACTTTCTTTCATTTTCTTTAATTTTCATTCCCAATAACCCCTGCGTCCTAGTGGCAATAGAGCCTTGCTTGGGCTGAAACGATAAAAAAAGTAAAAAAAAGACTGACCTATAGAAAAGTGTCCTGGTTTAACTACCTACGTTGCTTAATTTATTCTGGAACAAGACAGCATATGTTAAGCAACACGTGAGGGACAACCACTAAATTGCTGTGTATTTTTATACAAAAGTTTTAGTTTTATTTGTATTTCTTTTATTAAATTTACTTTTGCCATCTATGCCTTGCTATTTATTTTTTATTAATATTTTCAAATTCTTTTTCTTCTGACTACAAAAATCCTTATCTTCTATTTACTCTTCGAAACCTGCCTTTTAGTTTATTAATGCTTAACTTATATTTCCTCATTGTTGTATTTGTCCGTCATTTTTGTCTTTTCCAGCTTTTTGTATATTTCAACTACCACAATCCATCCTTATTTACGTTCTCCCCAGTTCCTTCAGTTGCCGCCTACATCACTATCATCATGATTCTGAAATACATTTCTAAATGAGTACTGCCGACATTTTGAAATCCATTATGGCGCACCGCATTAAAGTTTAATTGGCCTTCGGCATCTTTCTAGAAGTAAGCGTTCATGACGAAAGCCACTTTCATGAAGCATTTGATCTTCAGTTTGATTATTTCTCTATCGTATCCAAAAGTAAATATAGCCAGAAAAATAAAAACAACATCGGTTAAATTAGAAACCAAGTGTTTATGATTTCTGAATTACTATGGTAGACTTGTTAAGTTTTACGGAAGTTAAGTTTACTCGACAGACGAGACTCAAATTACTTCCAACAAACTATTCGCATTTAATCCTGTTCAGAAGATTATAATAAAGCGAAATCCATAAAATGAAAGAAAAAAAATGAAAACAAACTCAATGATTTGATTAAAAGCTGCTTGTTGTTAATAATGAACAATAGAAATATTCGTACTTCACAATTTAATTTTGAATTAATGGACAATTAAGATAAACTAACTAATTAAAATGATTTTATTATGTCTCAATTTTCAATCAAATTTTATTAAAATCAATAGACAACAACTGTCTGTTTAATCGTTATTGCATTTTTCTATTGTGAGTCTCAGTTGCCACTCAACCTGACCAAATTATTATTATTATTATTATTAGATTTCTAAGCACACTGTAATGTGAATTGCGGTGTAATGGAATTCGAATTCCAGTCGAATTCGTTTCATTCACTTACGCACAAATAACCCTGGAAAAGGTAATAATTTATCTCTTCTCCCTCCATGGGGTTGGATAGCAGAACAGATTGGGTTCTATAGCTTTGGTCGGAAATCAGTCTACCGCAGAAAGTAAAATGCAGCCTACTGCGGATGAGCTTAATAAAAGAAAAATTACTTATGGCGACTTACTAAGCGTGATTTACATCTTGCAAAATAATTTTCTAATAGGAGTTTAAGTGTGGTACGAGGCCAAAATTTTGGAGCACAGAAATCAGTGAGAACCAAACTCAGTGCTCAATTGTAACTGATGTTGTAAGACAAGCCTCTTAACCATTACACCACGTCGAAATGTCCAAGTAATTTACAAAGCTTAGATGTGGTACAAGGCCGAAATTTTAGAGCACCCAATGAGGGTCGTAACTGATTTAGCGAGACGTTTGCTAACCAATAGACCACGGTAAACTGCCCAGAAAGACAGATACTTATTGATTGATAACCTTAATATCCTTGAAAAATCTTATGTACCAAATACAAGAGCCGCTTCTTATAATGATGCAAGTGGTAATTTGTAACGATGACACTTCAAAAAGAAAATAAAAGAAAGTAAAGAAAAAATATACGACGAAAATTTTTATAAAAGTTGAACAAAATAATTGAATTTCAAACAAAATAACGGTGAAGTGGATAAAATTATTTGAGAAATAATAAATGATGAGGTGATGGGATTGAACGCAGTAATGTAAAAGTGCTAATGATAAAACATTATGAAATTTGGACGATTCTCTCCAGAAATTTGATTCGGTTGTGCAACAGATTATACGCAAAATGTAAAAATGCTACATAAAATTAAAAACAATCGTAGTCGTTTCAATTTAATAAGATTAAAAACAATCGTAGTCGTTTTAATTAAAACAATCGTAAATTAAAAACCATCGTAGTCGTTCTAATTTCATAAAATAAGGCAAGCGGAGGTGATGGAATTGAAACCATCATCCTAAAGAAATTTACCTTTGAGTTGGTTCCAGGCCTCTTCAATTTCTAAAAATATTACTTCACTTCTTCCTGCTTTCCTGTTTGTTAAAAAATCTCTGTAGTTTCTGTTTGTAAGAATTATGGAGAGCCCCCTGGAATCCTCTAATTATCGCCCTATTAGCCTCTTATCTTTTTTGGCAAGGTATTCGAGACTATTATCAATGCTAAAATAATTAGGCATCGCACAATATTCCCTCTGACAAGCAATATAGTTTACGTTTCGTTAGGTGTACTGCTGATGTGCTAACGACCATTACCGAAAATATACACCAGGCTCTTGATAAAAACGACGAGGTTCAAGATGTTGCTCTTGATATATCAAATGTATTTGACAGGGTTAAGGTATTTAAACCTGTGCAAGATCCAGGGTTAAACCCTGTGCAAGACCCTGTGCAAGATCCAGGGTTAAGGTATTTCTAGACGATTGTTTGATTTAATTCAATTGTTCACATCAAATGGTGAAATGAAATTTGTTTTGAATGGGAACATTTCCAGATCCTTTCATACAAACGCGAGAGTCTCCCAGGCTTTATCCTGGGTCCTACAGGTTTTTTGATCTTCATCAATGATCTTCCTGATGTAATCAATTCCTAAGTTGGCATCTATGCAGATGATAGCAACATTTACACTTGGCTGCTGCACTTCAAAAGAATCTCTAATCTGTGATTGAATGAGGTAGTTAAGGACTGGTAAATTTCAATGTTTTCAAAATTAAGTTACTCTCCTTTAACCACAGTAAGAAAACCTTTCTGTCTACCATTAGAATGGATGATGCTATTCTCTTTGGTTTCAGTCTCTCAAAGGGCCTCAAATGGAATGATTACTTTGAGTCCATTGTTGCATCTACTGCTAGAAAGATTGGTTTAGTGGGATATGAAATGCCGTAAATTTATGTAATTTTTAATAATGATGGTCGGAAGCCGTTATTAGTAAAAATGTTGCCTAGAAAATTGTTTTAAAAATAATTTTGAACAACCAATGAACTAAGATTAAATTAAGTGAAACAAAACTCCCAAGTGGTTGTCACTTGGATAATAGTGAATCGGTTTTAACAATAAAGACAGAATTTCTTTTCCCTTCATCGACTCAAAAACTGAATCGATGAAACTTAAACCTTTGCTCGACGGGGGTGTAAATACATGACCGTCTGCACTCAAGCAAAAATATCACGAACATCATGTAAACAGACACAGGCTTCTGCACATGCGCACAAGTAGAGAGAGAGAGAGAGAGAGAGAGAGAGAGAGAGAGAGTAGGCTTTTGGAAACACTCATAATTCAACACTTAAACCATTCTGGTCAGTTAATTGAAAGACAAACGAAAGAGTTAATCTTGATGAAGATGAAGGATTAGTAACTAATTACTTGAATAATCCGATTGATAATCTGTTTTCTGTTAAAGGAATGAGATGTAGTTAGACAGAAGACCGCTCTAAACGCTGTCCAACAGACCCAGGATTTAGTTTTACATGTCAGTCCATATAGGCTATTGTTATCAAAAAGAAAGAGTAAACAGTTTGTTGAGTGTCTAATGAGAACTGAGTGACGATAATGTAAATACTACTTGAAATTTCTAAAAAAGGATATACCATGATGGTGAAGCCACACATTTGATATAAACAAAGTTCTATCATCAAAATCTTTACGTTATTATTTAGTGAAAAGATCAAAGTATTTTTATTATTTTAATAGATTTTATAATTCTTTCTATCACGTTTTATATTGTAGGTAAAAATCTTGTTTTCTTGCGTCAGCAGGTAGGCCAAAGATAAGTATGGAAAATTTTGTGTCTTTTTTGCGGTAAAAATACATTGCTTCGCAAATTCTTGAAAAAATAAAATAATTGCCAAATTTTATTGAAAATTTCAGGACTTATTAAAACATGAAGGAAATTATTTTTTTAGAAAATTTGCTCAAAATGTTTTTTAAATTTTTTATCCTTAATTAATTTTATGAACTTTTGAGAAATTAAGATTTCAGTCTCTTCAAACTTATATTAGTAAAAAGTAGGATATATTGGATTATTTAAATGATCAATTTGAATTGTAAAGCAGAAACACCATTAAGCAAAAATGTTCTCTGAATCGTAAAATATCAATGCAATAAAACTATGACCTTATTCAATTAAAAATGCCTTTAATTGCTTTCATAAAATATATTAAGAAGAACTTTGTCTTAACAAAAACAAAAATTAAATTTTGCAAGAATTATTTAATTATTTGTAAATTTTAATTAGAAAAATATTAAGTCTTACATCTTTTATAATTTTGTAATTTCAGACTTTTAGATGATATTATTAAATGAAAACTATATTTACTAATCATAAATGAAAAAGCTTAATACAAATGATCAAGCACCAATATTTTTAAAAGATTAATATTTTTAATATTTAAAAGAATTTTGAATTTATTTTTTGTATTTGTATAAACTTGCTGATATTTGTAAGTATGGGTGACCATGCATGAAATCATTCGAAAATAAGAGTAATTAAGTAAACTCGAAGCAAATATTTCCTACATAGTGTATTATTTTATTCGTTGATAGAAAGGTAAATAGATCGATATATATGTTTCTCGTATATATAATAGTTTAAAAATAAATCTAAAATACTAGTGTCATAATCAGTTCTCTTGTAATTCGACACACAGTAGCAAGGAAAATGCGAGTCACAAATTAAAATAACGAGGCAAAAATGTGAGATCAAATATAAAAATTAAAAATATTGTAAAATAGATGATGTATTTGTAGTTGCAGTTAAGTCTTGTTTTTTGTATATACCTTTAACAATAAAAAAAACAGTGACCAACGAATAAACACGACGAATAAACGTAGTTTTCGCGTTATAAAATTATTTTCCTCATTTCAAAGAAAGGTTGTTTTTTTAACTTCACTTTGGAAAGAATTAACTTGATCATTATAGTCCCAGAAGGCAGATTTTGGTATTTTTCTGTTTTAAAATGCTCCAATTTTTTAAAAATTTCTGTTTAATTCCATTTATTTTATCAATAATTCTACAGAATTTACTTTTATTCATTCATGTACTTATATATTTTCTTTGTTTTTCTCTCGTTTTTTATTCCTTTTAGAATTTGTACACTCTTTTATCACTTTCCAGGGAAATGGTTATCTTTTTAGAAGGCGTACATATTTACAGCAACTTCATTTTGTGTACGTGTGCGTGCGGGCATACATGCTTGCTTGTGTGCCTGAGTATGCATGCGTGCAGTCATGTGTGCGCCTACATGCATGTTCTGTGATGCGCTGTGTGCCACTTTTCCCGTTGTCTTCTTTCCACTTATTTTCAAATCGCTTTTTGCCAAAAATGTTAACGTAACAAAGAGATTCCACTTAACAAGGACATTTTTATTTTATTAGAAAAAATAAAATAATTACTACATAATCTGAACGATTGAACTTAAACAAAATTCAACTGAAAAAAAAAGTTTTATTTTTTGATAAAAGCAAAATTTTCTTTTTTCAGGCCAGCCATAAGATTGATTATACAATCTATTTGAAACGTTTAAACATTTTAGTAAATGCAGTGATTTTACAAGTACACGCACATAATACATACCAAACAACAACGTTTCAGGGATTTGCATTGATTTGATAATCTATCTATCTATCTATCTATCTATCTATCTATCTATCTATCTATCAACTGTGATTGTTACAATCCACATATCATATATTCATTCTCACACGCACGCACACACACGCACGCATATATATATATATATATATATATATATATATATATATATATATATGAGAAAATGTCCTCAACGACATATGGCCTAGTGGATAAAAGTGTTGATTAGATACAGTGATTGGATCCAAAGTGTTGGCTACAGGAGTCGTAAACAAATAATTTAGAGAGTTGAGATAAATAACTAAGATATCCATAGTGCCATGGCGCCTGAAACGAGAAGACTATACCTTTTTGATAAAGTGTTCGGTTTGAAATTTCAGTCACCCGAAGAAGGCCGAAACGTCGTGAATATGAAGACATCCCAAACAAAGTAAATAATAAAACATAGTTTCAAGATGCTATGTGCCATATTTATGCGTAAAAGTGTGTTAGAGATAGAGTGTATGTAAATATAAATGTGGAAAATTTGATCAACAACAAGCGACACCTGTCCGTTTTGTATTTGAAGATAGTCTTTAGGACATGAGTTTATATATCCTGTTCACTGGTGCATTATGGGTAATAAGGTCTATTTTATATATACATTATACACATCGGGCATAATGCTTCATACTTCAGACAAAGCCAATATCATAAACTAATACAAATATGAATAAATCAACAAACTAATGAAATAATGAACAAACTACGACTGTACGCACAAACACATGGAAATGCAATAACAATCAACAACAAATATTAAAGTAACCAATAATATATAATGTGTAAAAAGTTAACAAGGCTATAAAACGGTAACAGATAACTCCATTCAGACCCACAATTACTTCTACTCAATGGCTTCAAAAATAATTTGAAACATAATTGTTACTGGCCACCGTTAGGATAGTACAATAAATCTTGCTACCCATAATGCAACATTATCTTTTAAATGTTTATTTTAAAATCATTTCACCCCAAGAGTGTCACTATGACGCAAGGGGCTAATGAGAGTAAAGGAGAATGAAAAGCTAAGAAAAAGGACAAGATTTAGGAAGGCAAGATGTCAATCGGTATTGCATTAAAATTTATAAAGATTGGAGGAGATCAGGAAGAAATAAATTAGAAAGGAGTTCCACAGTCGACAAGATCAAAAAAGGAAACTGTTATTCTAATAGTTTCCTGACAGTTGCATCTGGCTAATTCAACAGTTTGACGGTTAGACTTAGTTGCCATCTAGTAACACGCTTCAATTCATGCAGTCGCGGCACGAAAGGGAAAAGCCAGGAGACTAGTTGCAGGAAAAACAAAGGGAAGCTACGTTATATCGGTGGGAGTATGACTAAAGCCGAGTTGTCAGGAACGATAAAATTACAGGTTTTTCATTGGAATTTGTCGAGAATAATGAAAATCGAAGGAAATAGGTAACAGTCAACATTACGGCCATTTTTTACGTTCTTTTCACCAACGCGAATGCCATGCTAATCTCGATGGGCATGAAGAATAAAGCAAAAGTGTATGCATTTTGGCGGAAACTGCATTCACAGGTTGAGATTTAAGTAAGATATACGCGATACGGTAATTGTGATCAGGTGGTTGATAATAAATTACTAGCCCCATCACCATTTATATATGTTGTCAATATGGCTGCTCAAACATATATTGGTGATCTATGGAGACACATGGGCAAAAAAAGCCTTCAGAAATATACCTTCTGTGCATGAAAATTCTTCATTACATAAAAATTAAATAAAACGATATTTAAGGACACTTTTTTAATGAAGCCACCGTTTTTTCACCTGTATTTAATTCGCCTAAAACTTGTGGAACATATTGATGAAAAAGGTATAATTTGGTGAATGGTAATTATTGGCACATGCGTCCATCTGATACCATAACAATCTGATTATAAATCAAACAATATTAATTCATAACAAAACAATATATTTCTTGAATATTACTGACTCACTTTTGCCTTATCAGATTTTGAATTATGTCACATTGGGCCTTCCATATGCTTCAACCATCTCATTAATATTAATGAAAGTTCTCAAATTTAAAAACCTTAATAAACCAATGACATCTGTGTAACAAAAAATCCTATATTTGACTTGATAAAGTCCCTCAAAGGATCAAACATATCAGCTAATAATACTTTTTTCTATTGTCTTTTTATTAATTTTCCTTTACACGACAACAATCATACACACACAGAAACGCGCACATGTATATACACGCATACATACACACAAACACGCATATATATATATATATATATATATATATATATATATATATATAAATGAATACTGGGTTTATTTTAAATACTATTCTTTTTCATGACTGTAGATTTTATTTTTAGTAGATACATGTTTTTGAGTAGACAATGTGATTATTTTAAAACAATCGATCAAAAGTGTAGGCCCGTAGACATAATTGAACTTTTTAAAGAGACGCAAGCTATACTCAAATACCTACAATAGAAATTTTATAATGAGTAGAAACACACACTGTTGCGTAGAGTATGAGTTGTGCTTTAGACGTAATATATATATATATATATATATATATATATATATATATATATAATAGTTGTGTGTTTGGGCAACGATCTCTCTTTAATACATGTTTCATTATAAACGACTGACAAACAAAATACTGCGATCAAGCATTTTATTAATTTTGTCTTACATTTTTTTCAATCCTGCACATAAAATATGTTAAAAAAGGTCCAGATACTTTATATATCCAAACAATTTCGGCTTTTCTGTTAGCCACTATGCTGTTTTTTAACAAGTTTATTTTTTTATTTGAACTGAATATATAATATCTAAATATTGACTCCAACGACTACTGGCGAATCTGCAAAAGCGTGCTAAACAGAAGCAGCAAACCTTTTATTCCTTCTTTAATAAATAAATACGAGGTCCTCACAGCTACTGCGGCAAGGATGAGTGCTTTAATCACAGATTCTCCTCCTAGTCTTTACTTAATTCATCTGGAATATCCGCACCCTACTTCCCACCTTGAACTGAGGCTCAACTGAGCGACGTTTGCATTACTCGCTTGCTGGTCTCTAAAATAATTTCAAAACTTGATCCCCACAAGGCCACAAAATCCTAATCATTCTCTGAAAGTAATGTGCCTTTGAACTCTCCTCTGTCCTCGCCAATCTCTCCAACTACTATCTCTTTTCTGTCTTACTTTCCTGTCTGCTGGAAATCCTCACCTGTGGTTTCTGTTTTTAAGAACTCGGAAGAACCCTCAGACCCCTCCAATTATCGTCCTCTCAGCCTCTTACCGATCAATGCTGAAATGGTTAAAAATCTCATATCCCACTGCCTGTTCTCCAACAGACAGTATGGCTTCTTCTTCGCCAGCTCTACCTGACATGCTAACGAGCATCACTGAGTACATGTACCAGGCTCTTAAACGGCTAAGCTAGAGCTGTTGCCCTGCATATCTCCAAAGCATTTGACAGCACGCTGGCCTTTTGCGCAAGCTACAGGGCTATGGTATATTTTAACGCTTGTTTGACTTAATCAAATAATTCCTATCGAATCGCGTAATAAAGGCTTTATTGAACACACATGCTTTCAGATCCTATCATACGAACAGCGGAGTCCTTCAAGGCTCTATCCTAGGACCTACGTTTTTCTGATTTTTATCAACGATCTCCCTGATGTAATCATATCCCAAGTAGGCATCTACGCTGAAGACACCACTGCTTACTCCCGCCTGACTAAAAAATCTGCCAATGTAAATAAAACGAACCCTGCTGCTGCTTTTGAAAAGGAACTCCAATCAGTGGTAGATTGGGGTAAAAAATGGCTCGTAAACTTTAATGCTTTCAAAACGAAGCTGCTATCCTTTAACCATCATAGACAATCTTTTCTATCCGCCATAAGCATCGCTCACGTTAGCCTCCCTGAGAGCAATACACTGCGCTTCCTCGGCCTCACTTCTCAGCTGACCTTAAGTGGAACGACTACATTGAATTAATAGCTAAATCTACTGCTAAGAAAACCGGGTTCCTGTATTGGGCCAGGAAGTTATTCTCTTCTGAATCAACCATGCACATTTACAAATCTACCATCCGCCCGTACATTGAATACTGCTGTCATATCTGGTCACCTTGGGGACAAGACCCAAATAAGATTCTGCAATATAGTTGATCTTAACCTGGCAGCACGACTCCACTCCCTCTCTCTTTCCCTCTCTCTTTCTATCTTTCATGTGGCTTCCGTCTGTCTCTTCTACAAATACTTTCACGGATTCTGCTTCGACGAACTTAGCTCCTTGGTGCCCCACCTATGCGAATTTAGCTGCGAGACTGGCATGTGTAACCACAACTTCTTATCAGCTTTTTTCTCGCAATTCACGCCAGTGAAATTCCCTTCCGAATGCTTTTTCCCTAATTCCTACAATCCCCAAATGCAACATCAACTGTCATCTCTTATCTCCTTGATTCTATCCTTTTCTCACTTTAACCTTTGCTCTCACGCAGCTCATTTCACACCAATCTACTCGTTCTTCTCTTACCCATTCTCCAACACCTATTGTGACCTGTTCTCCTCCCTCTCTTCATTATGTTGCCCTCTGCGCACCAGTAGCACTTCTGCCTTACCTGGAGTGAGATAATTATAAAATTAAAAAAATGCATCTGTAGTGATAGGATATTTTTTTCCTAATACAGTTATCGATGTTGTCTTGATCATAGTTTTTATTATTGAGCGTTACGAATCTAAATATTCCGTTAAAAAGCGAAAAAGATATTAATAATGGAAAATAACATCTTCCTCAAATATGATGTGGACAGAGACTGGTAGGTTTCCATGTGTTTTTAAATACACCCAAATTGAGAGATACAACACGAGTCATTTAGATAAGTATGTACTTTGTACGACCAATTTAATTATTCACGGAATTGTTTTGATCATAAACGTAGATCTTTAAGAAGCATGCAAATTGATAATTGGAAAATTGAAATTCATAATAAGATAAGTAGATCATTTGTAGAGTTTTACACAATCGTTCATTCAGTAATGAATTAAAACACTCTCTGCTATTAGCGTGTGTATACATAATATATCACACGCTAAAAGACTGACTCCGTCTACCGACCGCCCATAGCTCAGAGGTAGAATCGCCGACTGATGCCAGTTTGATCGGGTTTCAATCCTAGGTAAAAAGCAATCGGATGTCTAACCGTACTGATCAACTGTGATACAGTGAAACAGTCTGTAGATGACTATAATGTATGTATACAGTCATCCACATACAAGCCTGTTTCGGCGCATCAGTCTGGCTAGACATCCGACATGTGCACCGCAAAGTGTTTTTCTCTGGAATACTTTTCATTTTTTCCCCATGATATTATTTATCAGTCACTGGAAAGGCCAGGTGTACGTACCATTGTTACTGTAATGTTTGTATGCTTCAAGATGTTACCTTAATTATTTTAAAAGCTTCCAAATACGCAAGCTAAAACAGTCACAGACTGACACCAAAAAACGATGAAATGCTTGTATTGAAGCTTCCACTGTGAATGCCTAATACAACAGCGCGACATTTCCAAATTTCTGGCGGAGTGAAATGCGTTATGAACTTCTTTTCCTCATAGACGGTGCCCAAATGACTCTTCTATACTGCGCAGTCAAGAAATTAAAAACATATATATATATATATATATATATATATATACTTAGATATTTTTATTCAAGCAATAATCGTGCGTTAATCTCTGTAGATATATATTTTGTTTAAGACTATATTTTCATCATTCATTTTGCAACATGCTTCTTTTTTTTCTTCTTCTTCTCACGTTTTTTACAATTTTTCCCTTCCGCTTTATTCCGGCTACTACATTTTATCTCTCTTTTTCTCTCTTTGTTTTTTAATTCCTCCTCCTCCTCCACCCCCTTCTCCTCCTCCTCCTCCTCCTCCTCCTCCTCGTATTACTCCTTACGGGAAGAAGAACTTTTCTTGATTTTTGCCTTAGAATTAACAAGATGAAATCAAGCGATAAAAGAAGATTAAGTCGAAAAATACGGGAAAATGACACAAGGATTTATTCAGCTGTGGGGAGGCGGCATTGCACGGGATTAGAGTGATTGAAGCACAGCAGGGAAAAGCGACAAAAGTTAAGCAAGGTTCAAAGAACTGAGGATAGAAAGACAAACGAAGTAAAATTGAAAAAAAAACACGCAGAAAATCCTCAGCTGACAATTGAACTGCTTAATATGCCATGCATAAGAAAGGGGCGACAAATTTTCGTTTTGATACGAACTACACATTTCGTCTAAACAATTAAGTTTAAGGAATTACACATGCGCAAATAAGAACTAAACATTCTTTTCATCATCTAGAAAACTGGTACCAAATTAATTGATTTAAAATTAATTTCTGGAGTTATTAGTTTTATCTATCTTTCTTCTGCCTGAGTTGTTTTATTTATATTTCTTCTTCTTCTTCTTCTTCTTCTTCTTCTTCTTCTTCTTCTTCTTCTTCTTCTGATAGATAGATAGATAGATAGATAGATAGATAGATAGATAGAAATGTGTCCAATGGTTTGCAGAAGTGTTGCTGATAGCGTTCAGCATTCTATTGGACATTAAGGGGAGCATTTTGAATATGATTAGTAGTTTAATGATAAAAAATCATGTGTCAATACTTATGAATTTTCTTAAACTACTGTAATTTATTTCCGTTCAATAAAAGTTAATAAATAAAAAAGGATGTTAATTTTGACACGTTGTTCGTGTTAACCCTGTACAGAAGGGGACAATCCTTCCACTGTGGAATATCGAGCAACAGTCTAACTAGGCTTGATGTAGTTTTGGCAGATGCTTTAAGAGCTAGAATTATTATCTGTACGCCCATCCGGTTTTAAATTCATATTTTTTTCTTATCCTAGTCAGTCAGTTAATTGCCATACGTGATACCCGTTTTGGGCGATCATGTTTCGAAAGAGACATGACTGACTGACTGGGCAGAAGATTATCCCGCAGTAGATTGCCATTGCTTTCTGCGGTAAACTGTTTGCCATCCAAGGCTATAGAACCCAATCTGTCCTATTATTTAACCCATAACTGGAGGGAAGAGACGGGTTTCCTAAGGGTATTTGGGCGTAAGCGAATGCCATGAATTCAATTGGAATTCGAACACGGCTGCCCGAATTGTCATTCAGAGTCGATATCAACTTCACCACAATGTCTTATCCTAGACTGACTTTAAACAGAAGATAAGTAGTCAAGTCTGCTCAGACATTAATTGTTGGCTGGAGGACAAGGGCTGGTGTCATAGATTTCCAAAGATACTTATGCGAAAGCGAATGCAGCACTTCCAAACTTGGAACGCTACCCTACATACACATGCTGATGAAGAAGCAGATGAAGTAATGTTATAAGATAACTATTACAATAACTTTTTGTTTTTATAAACTTGAAATTTAGTTTCTAGTGCATGAAAATGGATTATTTCGAAAGCTAGACTCTGCCTTATCTATCTATCTATATATCTATCTATCTATCTATCTATCTATCTATCTATCTATCTATATATATATATATGTGTGTATGGGGGTATATAGATGAAAATGTTCATCTTATAAATTAAATATAAAAAGAGTTTAACAATAATGATTGATTATAAGAGAAACAGTTATAACAATATACTGCATTATAAGTCATGTAACGCATGAAACATTCGATCATTCTTATCGTAGATTGTATTTGGGAAATATGTTGATTATCAACTATATTAAAATAGAACAATTTTGAAAATGTAAATCATGTGACGGATAGAAAATTCGTTCTTATTAAAAATCTTATTAAGCAACTTAATGGATTGACAACATTATCTAAATATAAAACAATATATATATATATATTTCTCGTGATACTGTATTTCCTTTTATTGCACCTCATTGCCCTTTCTTTTTCTCTTGCTTTCCATTCAGTTTTTTCTTATTTCTCTTTTTTCTTTTCCCCATTTTTTTCTCTTCTTTACATCAATCAATCGTCTATCTTTGCTTTATACTTCCTGACCTCTTTCTTTGGGGTTCTTTTTCGGATGAGGGAGAAATTTTTGTAAATAACCGTTACAAATGTCTATTCTAATATGGACATGTAAGCGTCTATTTAAAATTGAATAAAAGAAAAGGAATTTTTGGTGAGGGTATATTTTGAGGACCAACTGTTGTACCATTTAGGTCTGACGAGCCGCGATAATAACATCAGGACGCGTTGAAATATGTATTACTCATTGTAATATTCTAAAATCTTTTATAAATTATATTACTCTGTTAAATTAAATAAATGAATTTAACATTGAGTCTTTTGAGTTCATCTCTATCGGCATTTTCCTGGATTGTATACCAAGTGTACTATATATATATATATATATATATATATATATATATATATATATATATATATTAGTGTCATAATAATAGCTTATGGGACTGCAACCTAAAAGCTTTCAGGTTTAGGGTTAATTGTACCCCCATCAGGTAGTGAAATTAATTATTAAAATTACAAAAGTCATCCAAAACGGCTGTTGGACTATCAAAAAATTAATTTTATATATTAATAGCCAATATATATATACATATATATATATAGCTAAAAATGTAATTACTTCCATTGCTGTAGGGCTAAAAGTGTAAATTCTGTGTTGAACTTTTCTGATAACAGAAATCTTATTGAAGTTAAACACTGTGACTAATCTTCTAGTCATGATTGGGATAGTTCTTACATTGGATCTTTGCTTCTGCAGCGATTCCGTTCTAATGTTGCTAAGAAACCATAACACTGGTGGTGACCCAAGAATGAAACAGCATTATTTATCGGAACAGAAATATGGTGAGAACATTATTTCAGTCTGGAAGTATCTTCATAAATAAATGCTTTCTATTTAATTACCTGATATAATTCTACTTAATACTATAAATTGATTTGTTTTCATTCTTGCTTGAAAAGAAAATAAGCAGTAAAGGTTCCTCAAGATTCACCCAGTGAAATGCCTTACTTAATAAACACTTGGGCGAAAATGTCTGATTCGATCCATGACTGATAATGTAGAATACATTGAGGTAGTAGGTTGTCATTTCTTTCTGCGGTAGACTGGTTGCCAAACCAAGGTTATAGAACCTAATCTGCCCTGCTATTCAACCCATAGCTGGAGAGAGAAATGATGGATTAATACTTTCTCAATCGTATTAGTGCGCAAGTAACAGCAACGAATTCAACTGGAAATTGAACTTAGCTCTCCGATTTGCGCATTGCGATCCGACATCCACTACATCAATCCTGACTATAACCTACCTTTATAAACTAGCCCTTAGAAATTTAGGATATATATATATATATATATATATATATATATATATATATATATATATATATATATATAGCATCTTCATCGAAAGAAGATTCAATACTTCAGAACATCGGAAAATAAATAATAAAATCTTCTGTCAAATTTACAACTCATTTCTTACATCTTTCAATTATAATACGCGAAAGATTATCCGTGAGTATGACTGGATTTTAATAAAAAATAATCAGATACAATGTCTGACATGCCTAAAAGAAAATTTGCTGCCTAAATTTACAAACATACATACATAACCAAATTTGCATCCACTGTTATTACTAATAAATAACCTCGCGAATAATTTTAAGCATTGAAGCATTGAAAAATAATATAATAGATCATACTACACATAATGCAATACTGATATCCATATGTAAATAGTCGAGACAAAACACAAAACACATGAACTTAAAATTGCTTTGAAGTATGAAACAGACTGTTCACGCTTATTGTTTATCAGTGTTCTATTTACATCAGCTTTATCTGTGATATTGAGTACTTTTGCCCCCAAATATAGCAGACCTTAAATTAAAATATAATAACATCATATATTTAGGTACGTGAATTAAAAAATATAAATATCGAAATACGCACGTATTATTATGGAAATGCGCAAATTATTATTTAAGTGTTAATAAAATACTGGTGTTAATTAGTTGCAATAATTGCAACTGCCAAGAATATAAGACCTGTTCATTATATGGCCAGTGTATATCCGAAAGCATTTTATCTAGAGCTCGTATCTTTTCAGATAATGATGTTAAATATCGTTACAATAACTATATGTGGTTTTTAAACAATAGTAAATGCAGCAAAAACACCGATTTATCTATATATTATTGGCAGTTAAAAACAGCTTAACAATTACACGGGATATCGACGCAAAAATCAAATCCTATAATAAAAAGGGAGATAGAAGTAACTTTTTACATCTTTTAGAAAAGCTTGATATCGTAAACAATATAAATAACACTAATCTACTTAACAAAAAAGAGAATTAATAAACACACACTGCCATAGAAAAATACTTACTTGCCTACTTAAAAATTAGAACCAGTTTAATACTCATTCCCCTATGCTTTTTCCTTTCTTTCTTTCTTTCTTTCTTTCTTTCTTTCTTTCTTTCTTGCTTTATTCATTTCTTTCTTTTTCCTTGTAAATATTATTTTTTATTAATATTTATTATGAATTATACCATTTGAATTCATCTGTATTAAATTTATAGTTTTGTAGTTTAAGTTTTAATTTTTTTATATTCATGTAATTTTTGTCTACATTATAATCTTGATAATTAAAAAAAAATGTACCCTAACATTATAAGATTTAACTTCAACGAATAATGCTTGAACTTAAATTCAACCGGTCAGTTTAAAATATGCACCTGATGAATGTGCAATGCATGAAAGTCCGAGTCGTGCCTCCGATATTGGATAATATATATAAATTTCAGTGTGTATCTGTAATATGAGTAGTTTGTTATTTTAATTGTTTACTTACTTTATTGATTATTTATTTAGATATTGTGTTTATTATGTTAATTACTTTATAAAATACAGATACACAACAAACACAAGTAAATGTACTAATCAACAACAAATAATTAATAAAAAATAATGAGTAAAAATTATAGTTATTTGTAATGGTTTTATTTATTAATAGTTATTATTTATTATTTAGAGTAATAGCTATTTAGAAAATTAAGGAGTGGTAACTGGAGAAAGTTAATATGCTTGTAAGATCAATCAAATGTGAGAATTAGGTTGAACTATGGTGTTGAAAATTTAAGTCACGAAAGGGTAAAAAGTAGCACAATGTCAAGACATGACATTTTTTAATTTTGTCTGCACAAGATACATACTGGGACCATACATTATTTATTAGACAATAATTATTAACAGCAGGTTGGATTTTAGTTTTTGAAAAATTTGGTTTCGTACAACCGCATCAAATAAATGGATGGATTAGGTTAGATTTAGAATTAAGTAATTATGGTATATTGGAGTTAAGAAAACCAAATAAGTATTGTATAGGTCATTTATTTTAGTGAAATATTTTAAAAATAATATTAGCGCGGAATTTATAAATGAAAAAGTCTAATTAAATGCATGAACAGTGGATTTTAATCTATCTATTGTTTCTCATCCTTTATATATATATATATATATATATATATATATATATATATATATATATATATATATATTGTAAATGTTATGGGAACATGAAAGTGACAAGTTCTTATTATAGATTTTATTAGGCAGCGTAAGAGATTAAAAAAGCTAATAAAAATAGAACTGTTATAAAAATATACTGTAATAAAATTTATGTGACGTATAGATTTGTTCAGACCGTTGATTTTATTAGGCTAAACAAGGGATTAGCAACAATAACCAATGATAAAATAGAATAATTATAACAATGTACGGTAATAAAATTTATATCACAGACAGATGATTTGTTGGAACAGCAGATGTTATCAAACAGAAAAAGCGTTTAAAAACAATGGTTAACAATAAAATAGAAGAATTACAACTAAAGACTTCATTAAAAAATTATGTGGCAGTTTCGAGCTTTTTCTTTCTGTAGATTTTAACAACATGATTTCAATTTTCTTTTTGTTTTCTTCCTTTGTTTCCCGGAGTTTCATGATTTCCTTTAAAGGATTTCTTCTCCAAAATACCAGATACCATTTAAAACGTTTTGGGTCCCTTATTAAAAGTGATTATGTTTCGTTGTTAACAAGTAACTAAAACACGCATAGAAAACCGTGTATTGTTTCCTGGTATTTGCTGAAGAAACTGCCTTTTAGTTCCACATTATTATGTATGATATTCGCCTGAAAATTTCTAGTCTTGCGCTGCAAAATAAAGCCTTCAGTTTCAGACTTTAATCCAGATGCTCTTAACAATCAATGACTATTAACCTTATCAACATTGAGCTTATTAGCACGTTTTGGATATTGGCCATACGGCAGTTTGTCTTGTCAGCGTTGTTTCATCTGTTCAAGAGCTTTATCCTTGGCTTTCTTTTTTATATTTTTTGCTGCAACAGTTGGTTTTTGCGTTACGTTTTATTTTTCTACAGAATTTACTAAATGTAAATTTTGTTTGTATTTACTGCCTTCTCTCATTATTGAATATTTTTTCTTTATGTCTTCATGTTTGACTAATTGTATCATCCAATCCTTTGTTGTTTCCATGCATGTTAGTAAGCCAATAGTCGTTGTCTTTCTTGTCTTATAATCCATTCTTCTGATGTCATTTAGAGTTCAGTTGTTGAAACTATATTGGACCGCTGCGATAACAAGTCTATTAATGGTCATAATTTTGTTCTGAGAATTCCATTTAATTATTATTATTAATATTATCATTATTATTATTATTATTATTATTATTATAAATATGATGATGATGATCATCATATTTTGATTGATGCTAAGGTCACATTACGTAACAAGTCTGCAGGAAGATCTAAGACAGGTAGTTGTATATCGTTATGGCTACATTTCATGATTTCTTTTTCTACCTCACATAACATCACTAGCGGTACAGGGATACAGTTCTTAGTGTGTACTTTTCAAGAAAATTATATTTCTCTTAAGCTGGGATTTCTAGAGATTTTTATCATTCAACCACGGCAGTGTTTGAATATATTCTTAAGTCCAACATTGAGTGAATCTAGGAAGCTTTCAAGCTTCACCACTAGTTCAGTTCTCAACCAAATTTCAAACAGTTTACAGTGTTAGATAGAACGTCTCCTTAGCTACATTTTGAAAAACAAATATTAAATTTTGGTTCAGTAGAGTAGAAAAAAGTTACATCATAATTTGTGATGTTGGAAAAAGGAGATTAACATCATAAACCATAATCCTTTGATAATAAATGTTATTCTTTATAACTTTTTCTGATTAATATTTACATGCGGTTTTCATCTAAATTCTGATGACATATTTTATCACTTTTGCCAATCAAACTTTGCTTATAACTTATCATTTTATCAGAATTGATTATCGGAATTAATTATAAATAATCATTTTATTGTTTTTTTAATCAGTTGCATATAATTTTGTTTTCTTTTTAATATTTTTGAATGTAGTTTTTAGCATCAAATTTATATTAATATATTAATAGCAATGCCTGGAAAAATCACGGATTACATGGAAAAAATGGGCGCATGAAAATTAATATTGTTAAGATTATATCAAATCTGGAAAAGAACATTATTGCAGCTAAAAGCAAAATTTGAATTCAATATCTTAAGTAAAATTTTCTTATTTTTCACTTCACTAGAATATCTTGTCCTTTACTTTTTCAGGTTTAATAACTTGTCCCGTTCTTTTCATGGTTTAATATAATCCTAAGAATATTATTTTTCATGTGCGCATTTTTCCATGTATCACTGTTTTCCTTTTCTTATCATTCCAAGCGCACCGACTCTGATTTTTACTCTTTTTGTTTTCAGTTTCTATATTTATTTTCGATTTCAATATCCAGGTCTTTATACTTGGATAGTTTTTCAAATTCCTTGGCTGGTATATTACAGTCCACGGGGTAAGCCATATCAATTAGTAGGGAAGATATTTATTCTCGGTTTTTACTAATAATGTCCGGATTATTATTATTGATATTATGACAACATTTTCATCATAATTCGATTTCGGCTATGGTCACACTACCTACCAAGTTTGCGAAAGGACGTAAGGTAGGTATTCGTGTGTCGTTATGGCTACATTTCATAATTTGTTTTTCTACTTCCCATAACACAACTGGGATTATATGAACTAAGTTCACTTTAGTTTGTACTTATGAAGACAATTTGTGTGCATTGCTTAAGATGGGATTTCTAGAAATTCTTTCAATGTGTTTTTCACCCTTTTATTATTATTATTATTTGTGTTATTATTTTATTGATAATTTTATTATTATTATTATTATTATTATTATTATTATTATTATTATTATTATTATTGTTATTATTATTATTATTCTCCTTGAATGCCGAACGGACAGTTTTGCTTATCTCTTGTCGAAAAGATGCTGGTGATATTTTCCATTTTTAGGATCGTATTTAACATTTTATTCAAGGGTCCACTTGAGTTACGGATTAAAAAAAGAAAAAAAAAGCTGCACTGAAAATAAAACAAGGCGAATTAAAAGAATAGTGAAAACCCAGAAAGAATAATGGTAA